>OMKK01084290.1:0-36166 GCA_900302305.1 Polymixia japonica
GCCCGACTCCCTCCGGATATTTATAGCGCTGATGATGTTACCCTGTCAAATAACGTAACGGAAAGCAGGTCTCCTGACATGACCAAGGCGTCTGTGCATCATATTGTGCATCATACTCCAGCCTTCCCCTCAGGGAGAGCAGCGGATGCGATGAAAATTGAAATTCTTGTCGTGTTCGGCGCTGTGGTCGTCCTCACCGGCTCATCGCAGACAATAGGTAGGGTATCATCACTGTGTTTGTGTGTCTGTGTATCTCCGTGTTTGTGTTTGTGTTGTTGTAAGACAGTTGTGTCAGAAAGTTGACAGAGATCCGCGCAGTGTTAGATACATTTTCCTAATTTATAAAAAGGTCTGCATGTGTGCATTTGTCAACTTGATTGTCGACCGACCTAGTGACTAGATGTACCACGTTATCTTCACTCTTATCCTAAATGTAGGCCATTCTTTGATATACAGAGCAGGCGAAATCTAATCAAACTGCTACCACATGTATTTATTTACTTTGTAAACTGCCTAACATAAACGTTATTAATATGCCAATTGTTACAAGAGAATATTTTCTGGTGCTTTGGTACAGAAATGGACAGTGAACTGTGACAGAGCTGTTCTCAAGCTGTCATTACATTGAGCAGTAGACTGTTATATTAATTAAAGACGCTCAGTGGGAAATAGACTCCTGCATGTAGGCCTGTTCGTAATATGCCACATAGATGTTATCTCGTTTCCTTAGAGGATGATCATTTCCTGAATCAACAGAACCAGTTGATATAAGACACAATCTCTTTCCTCTTCTTAAATTTTCGTGTCAGATTCCTTAAACAAAATGATAAAGAAGAGAGAACAAAATGAAAACGACCTCCTTCATACTGTAATTTGAAACACAAACTGGACAAAAATGTTTTGATAGAAAAAAATATAGATACAAAAATATGTTTGCTGAAACCATATAGTTGTCTGTAAAATTATTATTATTATTAATAATAATAATAATAATAATAATAATAATAATAAACTATTATAGCACCTTTCAGAAATAAAATGCAACTCAAAGTGCCTTACATTCAATGAAAATAATATAACAATTAAAAACTATTCAATTTTAATTAAAACAATTAAAAGTGAAAAGAAACAAGAAAATGTCAAATGCAGCTCAAAAGTGCTTTAAATATACAGTCAATGACAGAATACAATAGCAAAACAATTAAAGGCATACAAAGAAAGACCAGATAATGCAAATAAAACAATAAAATAATAAAAAAGAGAATGTGCTGCTAGTTATTGGCTAGGTGAAATAAATATGTATGTATAAATATGTCAGTTGTCTTTTAAAAATGTCCACTGAGTTGGTCTCTCTAATTTGTTTTGGTAGGGTGTTCCATAGTTTAGGAGTATAGTGGAAAAAAGCTGCATCCAGTTTTCTTTTAGGTGACCTTGTGAACATGTAAACAGCTGCAGAGGACCCGGGCTCGGACATAAAACAACAGAGAATCTGCAATGTAAGAGGGTCCTAAACCATTAAGAGCCATTTATACATAAGTAGAAGGACTTCTCTATATAAGTAACAGGGAGCCAGTGCAGTGTTGTTAAAACAGGAGTAATATGGTCTCTTCCTTGTTTTTGTCTAGCAGTAGAGTTGGGAATGAGTTGCAGTTTTTCTATTAAGAACAGCTGTATTTTGGCAATATTTCTTAGATGAACGGCAGCTGTTCACCTTGTTTATATGGGATTTAAAACTTAAATCGGAGTCTAAAATTACACCTAGGCGTGTTCTATATTAAATCTTCTGATTTAATGTTCTATATTAAATCTTCTGATTTAATATAGGGAGCCTAATTAATTAATTAATTAATTAATTAATTAATTAATTGCATTTAAAAAGTGCATCCCTTTGTCTTTAGGGCCAACTAAAAGTATTTCTGTCTTGCTTCATTTAGTTTAAAAAATATATTGTTCATCCATTGATTGACTGCAGACAGACAGGTAGTCAGGGAGCATATGGCATTATCATCATTTGGCTCAACATAAATGTATAATTGTGTATCATCAGCATAGCTGTGGAAATGAACATTGTGTTCTCTGATATTACCCAAGGGGAACAATGAGAAAAACAGGGACCAAGACAGCTTCCATGTGTAACACCAAAAGATATGTCGTATTTCTGACATGTGATCTGAAGACTAATATAGAATTTCCTCCCTGTGATATATGTTCAGAGCACATTCAGAGTTTTCAAGTTTTTTCATTGATTAGAATGTTGTGGTCAATTTGATAAATTCCTGTGCTCAAATTTAGTTAGAACAGTCTCTGAATTGTGCAGGGGTGGAAAAAGTACCCAGAACTTGTACTTAAGTTAAAGTATGGGTACTGTGTCAAAATCTTACTCAAATAAAAGTCAAAGTATCCAGCTAAAAATATACTTGAGTCAAAGAGTATCTACTTTTAAATATACTTAAGTATTAAAATGTAAAAAGTAAACTGTTTTTTATTGAGTACTTATGCTTCGTTACTTTTCACTGTTACTTTGCCACTTTCCACTTAGTTTTCAGTAAGAAAGTTGTTGAGTTGGTTAAAAACAACTTTTTCTAGTATCTTGCTTGTGAAGGGTAGGTTGGATAGGGGCCTATAATTACTTAAGACACTACAGTGTAAAGTTGATTTCTTATATATGGGTTTCACAACAGCAGTTATGAAACGCATTGGTAAAAATTCCAGTCTTAAGGAATATATTAACAAGTTTTTGGACGGATTTGGAGACTTTTTTTTAAACCGCATCAATACAGCATGTTGAATATTTACTCTCTGCTACAATCTTATAGAGTTTTGCATCAGAAATGCAAGCAAAGCTTCTCAGTCTCATAGTTTTTCCTATAATGTGATTAACCTATTTTGCAGGTCAAAACAGTCATCTGCCTCCCATCTCCACCCCAGTTGCCTTCTCAAGTCAGGTTGGAACTTCAGCAACCTCTATCAGTCCATTGGATGCTAGAGATGGAGTCTCACAGCTGGCACATAATCCTGTCAGTCAAAGCTCTGCAAGCAGGGCTGGAACCCCAAATAAAACCACAACTGTTACCGAGGCCAATGGGAAAGATCCAGTTTACAGGAATGATGTGGTGACCATGATCTCCAGAGTGACAACATCTCAACATACATCTGTACATGCTGCCACGCCTGCGGACCCTACTCAGCCCGCTGTCTCCCTCTCAGGTAATCAAGACCCAGAGCCTACTCTGTTCAAATAAGCTTGATGTTGTGTTCTTCCACAGTCTAGATGCATATTAACATGGTTATAATAACACAATACACAACAGGAGCACAATATTATTAACACACCATCTAGAAATTATGATCCTACATTTGTACAACAGCAGTCTTTTCTCTTTATCAACATGTTCGTGTTCCAGGGTATTGTAGCTCATCATTCTGTTTATCTAGTTCGCCATGTAGAGTCTTTAAATAAATCAGCCCACACTCTAGATGCTGCCTGTTTGCAAACACAGACACTCTGCTCAAGCTCAGCTCAGCTGCCAGCAGCATTCCAGTCTTCTACTCACTCCCGATCTTGAACAACATGTAATGGGGTTGTGGTCTAATATCGGCCTTGAATAACTAAACTAGGGTGTTCAGCGCTTGTTTGTGTGTGTGTGTGTGTTTGCGTCTGTCAATGTGGTGCAATACGATAATTGGTGTCTTTTTACAGATGAGATAAATATAACTTCCTCTGTGGGTGCCGTCTGCATGTCGCCTGTTTGCACACCACAGAAATAACACACAATGTGACATAACACGATCCAGAGCTGTGTAGCTGCTTGCATCACTTGTGTGTCTGTTCTTGTACATGCAGGCTTATTTAATTAGTAGAAGTCACTGTTGGAGCTCGTCATCACTGGAAAAACTGAAAATAATCACTAATTAATTACTTAAACACACAGTCATGTTCACATTTCAAGGGTTGAATTATTTTACAGTTCATCTTTGTTGTCGTATAAGTGTAGGCCAGCTAAACATCATACGCTCTACTGAATGATTGCACTTATACGCTTGCCGTTTTTCAATTGGCCTGCTGCTACAGACTATTTGTTACAAGTCCTGATGAATTGTGTGCTGCAGGACTCTGATTTGCACGCCACTGTTATTCACACCACATAGTTATTCACCTTTTTAGGTCCCGTCTGCTAGCTTACACAGTTCTACCCTTTCCCTTTGACCTATTTTGCCCAAAGGACTGCCTCTGACGTTTGGGTTTGTTGTGTGGTTCTTGGTAATTCAATTGTGCATGAAAAGTGCAGGAAGGTGGTTGTTTATGAGATAGTAGGTAATGACGGTCGTAGCACACGCAAAGTCACTTAGATCACTTGTTTTACCTAATCTAATATTCAATCAGTGACTGAATTTATTCAGTCTGTTTACCTATTTTCCACAGTCCCGTGACCTACTTGTGATCCATTGTCATGAACAAGGTGGTGCAGTGCCCTTCTTCGAATCTCTTCATTGTAGTTTCTACTTATTAACAGAAAAAATGTTTGAGTTCTGTTTGAGTTGTATTGTTTTTTTTTTTATTGATACTTCCTTCCTTGGGTCTTCTCTCAGCTGCTCTAGACAGCTCCTTGTCCCCATCCACCCGAGAGAGCTCCACCCCTGTAAGGCACATCTCAACCCCTGGTGGCACTACCCTCCTGGCAGAAGATCCCCACATCACCTCTGCTCCTCCCTCAACTCCTTCAACCCAGGGTACAACCCCAACTCAACCCTCCACCCAGCCCAGGGTCGAGGCCGTCACGCCAGCCCTCACACAGCTACCCACAAGTCACTCCCAGACCTCTGCTCCAGCCCATGCCCCCGCTGGGCCAACACATCAGGAGCTGCCGTCTGAGCTCAACGTTGGAGATGAAGGTAAAGAGGGATCCATCAGTTATTACCATTGAGCCAACGTATGTGTTCTGCCTGTATGTGTTCTGTGATAGGCTACTGAGTAAGCCAATCAGCAGAAAGTGTAGACAGTATAGCGTAGAGTATGGAATATATATATAATACATGTTTTAGATAGCTATTAAGTTATAAGTTATTCAATTTGAGGACAGAAGATTATAGAACAGAATGGATTTGAATAGGCTCACTTTATTCACTCAACTTACCTTTTTCCATTTCTGTGCCATGTAGTGTTCAAGGGGCCCAACCACCACCGGAGCTCCCCTCTAGACCCTCTGCTAGCTGGCCTGGTGTCAGTGTTTATTGTCACCACAGCAATTATCTCTGTCGTCCTCTTCCTCAAGTTCCGCCAACGGACCAACCACCCAGAATTCCATCGATTGCAGGACCTACCTATGGTCAGTTAGAAGATAGTACGATACACTACATCTCATATTTATAGTATAATCAGTCAAATGTTTTCTTTATTGACCACTATCGGCGACCAGTAGGAATTGCTACAACATCAGCAAATTGAAAGTTATTTAATTATTGTAATTTTTACATAATGAGTCTTGGTGTGGACGTTCTCCATCCTCTTCTTGATATATTTTTATATAGTCATTGTAAACAACTAAGCCTGACTAAAAGTAATACTTATCTTAATTTATCATCTTTTCTAGGATGATTTGATGGAGGACACACCCCTCTCCAGATATACATACTGATGGAAGCATCTCATCAGCCACTTCTACTCCCTAGAACAGAAGCAAAGCAAACACAAAAGGACGGCCATTTTGGATCTGTGCAAGCCTTTGAGCGGATGCAGTTGCCTCCCCCAGATACCCCCTACTGAGTAGTTTCCCCCTTCGACCATGTGAAACTATGTGAAGGCTTGAGTCACAGCTCTAAGCGAATTATTCTTAAAAAGACTGTAAGACCCTTTAAATTTGTGGTTTCATAACCATTTCAACATTATTATCACATTCCCTTTAAAGTTCTGGAAATTTCTTATCCAGTGAGATAAGAAAACAAAAGTTTTTTTCTGAGAATAATTAACAGAACCTTTGTGCCCTTACTGACCATCCCTATGCATAGCACTTTAATGTGGCATGAATGGTCACATTGCCCCCTAGGGGAGATCCGAGGTAATGCGGGATCACCGTTTGATAAAGAAGTCAGATGACTAGACAACGTCAGGTTTAATGTTCAGTTCATTCATATAATGAGAAATAAGGTAATGAGGGAGAAGAGACAGGATGGGATGGATATAAAGTACTTTGTGGATGTAAGTCTTTAGAGAGTCTTTTAAATGCCCTGTTGTAAGAGTATCTAGATGTGATCCCTAAGCTGACCAAATATAAGAGAAGTGCTCTTTCTAACCATATTGCCTGGTAGCGCAGGTTGTCTTAAAACTGGCATCGTAGGTCTTACTAAAATCTACATGCAAATCACAACAGGAAGCCATTGCTTCCAGTATCATCTATCTGATGATATTTAGAAAGTTGATTTAATTATACAAAGACTCCTGGGAAGCCATTTATCATTCAGTAATGGAAATGCAACACCTAAGTATAATTCCAAATTCTAAGTGGGATATATTAAATACAATTTGAGTATATGGTGGCCCTCAGTCCCTGGATCAGTTATGATGATACAAGACTTAATTATGTCTTTTAAAATCTAATTTTGGTGTGATGTCTAAATGATACATTTCTCTATGCTCCTCTTGGTGATGAATGTTTACTTCATTGATGAAGGCTGAGAAGAAGCCTTGTTACACTCAGATAAAACATTTTAATATGATCAAAATCTAAATGTTAAATAGATCTTTCTCGTCAAATATCATTATAAATATATGTTGGTGAATTCATATTAATAAATTAGTTATTTCATGTTTATTTACAATACACAAGACGATCCTTAAAAATCTGTAAAGTGGAAACAATAAGCCGTATCAGGATGTTTTCAAGTAAAGTGCGATCAAGATAACAAGATTGTTATCACTGGTATCTATATTAACTTAAGTATTTTGCAAATGTGCTGGAAGCTATTCTATTGGTGTTGTACCTAGTGGTACTTGTGAGTTGCTTTACTGTTAAGTGCCAACAATGATGTGTGATACTGTATTATGCAGTTGAAAAGTGGATTGAAAGAGGTGAATGTTATAAGGACTTGTTCCTTTTTGATAATAAAACTGAAATCCCTTACTACATAAGTCCTATTGTATATGGTGACAGTGAGTGATGACAATGAGTGATCTTGGAGAACGTTATTACACCTATGTCAGTAGTTTGTGACGATTACACCACATTACTATAACCTGAGTCACGTGCTGATACTTAATTTATTTTATAGTATATGCGTGTTTAGTCCAATAACTCTGCAGGGTTACAGCAGGAATCCCTGTCTAAACAAGCAATATGGACTTTGAACAATAAACGTACCAAGAGTAGTGGTGGAGAAGGGAGCCACTCCCTGTGTGTACACCAGTAAAACAATATTACCTTAAACCTACATATCACCTACACCCAATTCAAACCCAACTGACAAAAATCAGAACAGGATTATTTAGAACCAGTTTTTGTATTTAATTCTGCTTAGTCATTTTTCATTGTTAACATCTTAGCTGCATTTCTGAGAGTAAAGGTTTGGATCTGCACCTTAACATAGGAGGAAATAGGGTTATACACTGTTACAAAGAATATATCCATCAAATATGGACTATGCCTGATGTCCATTTCCCCTTGGATTGTTCCTCATTATTTGTAGCAGTCTGACTTGTTTAGGGCAAACTCACACATGAAGATGTTTTGATATAAGGACTCAGGTGAAACAGATTTTCAAGATCGGGCTGAACAGAAAAAAGCTATCAAAAACCTTAAAACTTCAGTCTTGTGGAGCGGCTGAACTGCGGATACATCAGGTCTAATGTCCATTACATTTTTAGAATAAAATCATTGTTATAGGAGCACTTCTCAGGTGACCTGATTACATGAACCTCCATTGATTTCAAATTTTAAACTGGTCAGAGATCAACATGGTAGGTTAGGAGTGGAGCAGAAAGTGGAAAACACTCATTGGGTGGGTCAGGCCTGGACAATGAAGCGCCTCATCAGTGGTGGTCCCGTCCAGCCCAGCAGATGCCGGCCAAAACTGAGAGTGGTCAACATCATCCCAAGAAGAGCGATGTTTCCAAAGGCTCCCCGTATCCTTTTCTTAGGATCTGAGTGGGAGAAGGGCAACAACATGGTGACTATCATCCACAAAAGAAATACTTCTGAAGCACACTGTACAAGACCTAAGATTTAATGCACTTAGTGCACAAAAAAAATTTCGAAATGAAAAAAAACCTTCTTACCTCCTGTGGAGTACCCATGTGCGTAGACCTCCCTGCTTACTATCCACACTACTCCAAGTCCACTAGCAAGGCGCTGTGACAGACACACACATATATATATATGTGCACGCACACAGAAGAACATAATAGAAGAATTGTACAACACTAACTTCTAATGTTTACACTCCAGTCTGACAGTAGAAATCAATAGTAAATGATTGAACTCACAGGACAATGCAAACCACCAACAGCCAGGCAGAAAAGGAAGGCGGGGTAGATCTCCAGACTATTAAGAGATGATAAACGATGACTGCATGTTAACTTTGACCTCATTATAGAGCGCTACCTAGGAACTTTGAGAGTCTTATGTAACACATGGCTATATCAATTTGTGCTAACTTAAATTGTATTTATCATTCCATCTACTTACGTGTTTTGGTGTGCCCGTTGGATGCAGTTGAAGATATGTCCATTTTCTGGGTCATCACTGTACATCCGAGGATACTGTCAAATAACGAGTACTATATCAGCAAGCCACAGACTTGTTATTGTGATATGAAGAGTGGGTCAATGCTTTTCCTTTCATTTTAACTTAAGTGGAAAACAGTTACAGACAATGATCTTACACTGGCTTAGTTTATAAAGCCTGAATGAGGAAAAGTAGCTATAGTCTTTCCAGTTCATGTTCATGTTTACCTTAAATGAGTACCTCAACTCACATGGATATTGTACTTCTTGCGGGCTTTGCCAACTTTGATTGCCAAGTGTCCAATCATCACTATGCTGGCAACGCCAGTAAGCACCACGTATCCATATTCCTTAGAGAGCACCACCATTATGGCAGACCTGTACGAATAAATACACTTAATTGTAGTTATATAACAACAATAAGGCATAACAGAACAATGAAAAGTACAATTTCTTTCATTCACTTATATGTCTTACTGTGCTTTTGGGGTTAAAAAGATGATCACTACCGGTTAAAAAGAAAATCAATAGACATTTGGCTTCAAGAATATAAACGGACAGAAAACATTTTGGTCGTTGTTAACAGACGTTACAAATTATTATGCAATCAAGAACAAGATATAAAAAACTAACATTAGAGAACAAGGACGCATGAGAAAAGACAAGGTCAATCGATGTCAGCAGTGCAACACGCATAGAGCTGTGTTTAACATGACATTTAGAGCAAAAGAGGAAAATCCCATTGCAAAATATAAACAGTTACCTTTTAATTCAAAGACGGGGTGGACTGTGTTTCCTCTGCATGCAAGTAATCGACGCTGTAACTTCCTCCTCGTCGCGTAGCCGATGCGTGCGTCCGCGTACGACGTTTAATATAATCAGGATCAATCCAAATGTCCTTCTGGACTCTTATACCCCTAACGACGTCTCATTTTGGCGTTAACTCGCAAATACTGTCACAGCCAAACGGGTTGTTCCATTCTTGTCTAATAGGGGTGTTAGAAAGGAAGTCTGAGGCACAGTGATTTTTGGCTATTGCTGTTCCCAGTCGAATAGTTTGTAGAGCACACAAACCAAAATATCAGGCTCAGCTATTGCTCAACTTAAGTGCTTGTAGTTAACTTTATGAATAGCAATCAATAGCAATCATTTCCAAATCTGTCTGCTTGTAATGTTCCCAGTCCTATCACTAGGCGTCACTATGTACATTCATATGTTTGTTCCATCAATTAAGATGAGTGAGCAGCAGCGAGCAGCCATGTATAATGCTGTATGCCTGATCTTTAACATGGGATTACACTTTATATTGACGATCCTGTAATGTTTTGGCATGTAGTGAGCAGTGGGCTACATATGCATCACAATATTTCTTCAGAGTAAAAGAAAATGTGATTATGTTAATAGATGCTATTGTCCCCTATTCCCTGGGGCTCATAGAAATGTTACAGATTAAGTAAACTATGACAGGCAGAGCAGCGCTCTACTTAATGTTATGGAGAGATTTTGTCTGAAATACTCTCAGCTCAATGTATACAGTCTCATACAATCCCTAAATGTGCGGTTGCAATTTGACAGAAAGTTTTGTTTCTGCTTCTGAAACTTCACCGTCCCCCGCAGAGAGTTTAAATTGGCTTCTTCTAAACCACAACTCTGGCTTCAAGAGGAGACCCCCACCCAGAGGGTATATATGGTACTGCACACTGAACACAAGAATTAGTTGCATCTGTGCCTTCCTATGGAAACGAAGATTGTATTTCTGAAGCACATGATTGTAGGTAAGAGGAAAGGAACGGGCCAAGCCTTTATAGGCACATAATGACGAATAATGTTCTGTTGAAAACCAACCTATGGAATACAAATGCAATCACTATGTAGGCCTTTGCTGCCTGGTGGAAAATCCAGCTTGAGCTGGTCGCTGGCCTACCAGCTTGACCAGTTTGAGGCCAGCTACCAGCTACTACTGGTGACACCAGCTACCAGCTCCTATTCTTACCAGCTACCAGCTTAGATTTTACCAATTACCATCCCAGATTCTCACCAGTTACCAGCTCTCATGGCCCAGCTAAGATTCCTACCAGTTACGAGCTCCTATTGGCTGTCAGTTCCTATTGGTGAGACCAGCACCTGCTAAAGTTCACCAGCTTGTAGGAACTAGTTTTTGGTTTACAGTTGTTTACAATGACCACATCTCACCTGTCCTGGCCTCCCTTCACTGGCTACCTGTTGTTTTTAGAATTGATTTTAAGATTTTATTGATTGCTTTTAAAGCCCAGCATGGCCTTGCCCCAAGCTATTTATCAGAGCTCTTACTCCCTTATGCCCCCTCCCGTTCCCTGAGATCATCAGAGGCCTCATTTCTCTCTGTCCCGCGATCCAGACTTATTCACAAAGGGGACAGAGCCTTTGCAGTCAGGGCCCCCAGACTCTGGAACAATCTGCCCGAGGAGATCAGGGCTGCGAACTCGCTCTCTTCTTTTAAATCTCTGTTAAAAACTCACATGTTTAAAAATGCCTTCCAGGGCTTTTAGGCCTTTTAGCTCATTTTACTTTTGGTCCATAGTATGATTCATTGGCTTTTATTCATTGGCTTCATTTATTAATTTAATCATTCTATTTCATTCTTTATAGTGTTTTTTTTATCTATTTACACTTTGCTCTGTTTTTACTGTGTTTTTATCTGTTTCTTATTGTGAAGCACTTTGTTACTGTTGTTTTGAAAGGTGCTATATAAATAAAGGTTATTATTATTATTATTATTAAGAGAAGATTCAGTCACACTACTGAGAATCAGTTTATTCATAGCTCCATTGAAATGTATGTTGTAATTGTGTTTATGTTACACAATTAGGGGCTGGAGTGAAGGGGCTATTTCATTAGTTTGATTAGTTTGTTTATATTAGTTTATTTGTGTTAGTTTATTATTTGTTTGTTTGTTTATTTGTTTGAGTAAACACTAGGGGGTACTAGGTAGCAGGTTAGGCACAGCAGGTATATAGGTTACCAGGTGTAGAGGAAGATGGCACCAGAAGGGGAAATGTTTTTTTACCAGCGGAGCAGAGCAGCAGAGAGGCAGCATAAAATGTATGTGTGCTGTTGCTACTGAAAATAAACCATCTAAGCCTGCATCTCGTTTGGAAAATGTATTATTTCACTGCTCCTGAGTACGCCAAACCGACTGGTGCATTTGTGGCCCTTTGTAAGATGAATTGTTAGATGTTAGAAGAAACTTTTGGACAAATGGCCACAACAGTCATGATGTTGGCTCGGCTGGACATTCCACTCCTACTTCCACGTCTTTTACTATTGCCCCGTCATTCAAATTGCATACCTGTTATCACTCACTATAACTTGTAACTTGATTGAAATTTGCCCACTCTATTGCACTCCTGACCATCCTGGAAGGGGATCCCTCCATTGTATTCCTTCCCAAGATTTCTTCATTTTTTCCTAATTAAGGTTTTTGTGGGAGTTTTTTCTTGTCCAATGGCGGGTTAAGGTCAGGGGGTGTCGTTTAATTCCTTGTGATTGTGGGCTTGTGAAGCCCTTTGAGACTGTAAAGTGATTAAGGGCTATATAAATAAACTTGACTTGACCAAGACTCTTGCAGCGCGTGTGTGTTGTTTGACAGTGAGCACCAAGGAGGTTCTATAATAACTGGAGGATGAACAGGAAAATGGCCGCCCATTCATTTGAACGAAAGCTGCTCACCCAGGGCATGAAGCAAAACATTTTTTTTACTTCCTGGTTTTACTTCTCGGCATACGGCCCAACAGTCATGCGAAGTAGTGTCTGCTTACGTTTCCCGCACGCCCACGAGTGAGCCTCGAGGCCTTGGCCTGTGCCCCGAGGTGACGTCACACACAAAAAACAAGGTTTTATAAGGCTCTGAATGATTTTTAAAGAAATCGGCCTTCATGTTTAAAAAAAATACACAATTCAAAGAATGTTTGAAGGTATTATGTGGTATTGTAGGTATCTTCTGAACAATTTTAGAGGACTTTTGGGCCGCATGTGAATTTTAGGCTGCAGTACCACCGTTGGCCACCATGTCAAATTTGCTTCAAGGCTCAGACCTGTAGGGATGTGCAATACTGCAAAATTTGGTATCGATCCGATACCAAGTAAATACAAGGCCAGTATTGCCGATACCAATGCCGATACCGATACTTTTCACTTAGAAAAACAGCTTATCTCATTTCTTGTAGGGGAGAGCAATGCGTCATATTGTATGAGGTGAATGCATCATCAATATGGACATTTGAATGAAAATTTAAAATTTGAATTTTCATGATCATTGAATGATTTTGTGATTTTTCATTAAATTTGTTGATCATGTTTATGATCATAATACAACACAGGACAACGATTTTTTTTTTTGTTGATGCGACTCTGATTGAAAATTCAGTGCCAGTAATTGGCAGAGGTCAGTGGCTACAAGATATTTCAGACATAGATCCCAGAGGGTTCTGGGCTTTCATCACTCACCTCAGAAATGCCTGGAGAGTGCAATGAACTGAAATAGTATTGTAAATGTAATTGTAATAGTATAAGTCCACAATGGCATTTTGGGCCAATAATAATTAAACATAAACAAGGGGACACAGTGAGATGCCCCTGATAACTCTTCCTTAAAATTGAATATTACTCTTGCGCATACTCATTGGCCTCAGCTCATCCATATTAGTGTGAAAAGCAATAGCAATATGATATGATAGTATATGTTACAATGTACATTTCAATAACTATTTTGTTAACTTCACACAACTGACCTATAAGGAAACCTTTATACAAATAATTAATTTTCAGTTGGGAGCAAAGACTATTTGGTACTCCAGGGAACAATTTGAGTGTCTTAAAAACATGAGCACCTTTTTATTAGTTATGTTTCAAGTTGATTGAAATATATTTCGCTTCCTTAAAGCATTGTAGGGATCTCAGAACTCTTTATATTTTTCCTTGAGAGAGCATTTTTGGGAAGTTGTACATGGATGTGTTTCATTTCTCCCCAGTCTGTGGTTTAGAGTATTCTGTATGTAGCTATTGGCAGTATGGGCCATGGTCATAAAACAGTAATCATCTCATTTGTTTTGTTCTTTATATTTTAGTTCATGAAGACGTTGCAGTATGAGAGTAGTATGTAGTACAAGTATAAGAAGAGGTTAAAATTATGTCAGAGCTAGTCACTATGTGACTCACGATTCCCATAAAGAAGCATCGCATTTCCTGCAACTTACTCCAAGTGGATTTCACAATCATTTTCTAACCTCAACTCAAATGGGTTTCCAAAGTCTCAAATGGAGGAGCATTAGTTGGATCGCCTCGTTTGCTCTTTAGTTTCAGGGAGTTTTCATGTCACTGTCTGGGCTGAAGGAAAGGAAGTGCTGTAACTCTGCGGAAACGTTGTTTGTAATTGTGCCCTGAAACGTAGAAATCCCTTTTTAACGACACAGTGAAGACCAGTCGGACCTCTTTCGTAAGTCATTTTGTTTGTTTGTTACAATATTTAACTATAGCCTAACTCAAACACGCACGCTGTCAATTGTCATATGTACTGCATCCCAACAGCCCTTAACAAATCATTTTATTTTTCCAATTTTTTTCCCCAGATATCTTTTGACGCTCTCGGGTTGCGAGGCATGAATTGACTTCGCGACGCTTTGTTGACGTGTTTCCAGAAGCGCACGATACAAGAGCATTGCTATAAAAGATATTAAAGAAGCATCATGTTCAGGTGGCTTTTGTTGGCGTCACTCTTCTGCAGGGCCGCGCAACACGCTGAGGATAATGGTGAGTATCTCTCATTGTACATTGTATCATCTAACGTGTTTAGACAGGTCCTCTATTCATTCTGTATGAATACATCTTACTTTCTATAATAATAATAATAATAATAATAATATTACTTTCTACCACAAAACCCAGTGGCTGCGCATGGGCAAGGACCTACTAGTATAAAACTATTAATTATAATTATATACTTATATAATTATTTATATACATTTTATAATTATAATTAATTATAATTAATATAGTTATTTTTCATGGGCATGTTGTCATAACGGTTTTATTTGCTGTTTTCAACAGCACAACAGGTGGTGGTTGTTGGCGTATAATATCGACTGAATAGTTATTTGGCACATCAGGCGCCAGTTTTGTTTAAAACGCCTCATTTGATGGTCAAATCACGGGTTCAATCCGGGTGTGTCAAATTCCATTTCAGAGCACCTCGGAAAAAAAGAACGCAAAACGAGCAGAAGCATGGTTCCGTGCGTTTCGTCCGCTGTGCCGGTGCCTTGAATAACCGCTGGTGACCTTTTACCTTTCAGGTGTCGCACAGTGTGAACCTCAGAATGTGACAGTGGATTATACCGATGACCGCACGGTGTTATTATTAACATGGGAAGATGACCCGTTATGCTCCAGAACACCAGAGGCGCTGACCTATGAAGTGGAGGTTCTCCTAACAGACAGCATGAAGCAAGTACATCATGTAAGAGGCTGTTTTTTTGTTTTTTTTTAACATTTATTTTAAGACTAGAGACTAGAGTTGCTGCAAATCAATGAATGCCATAGCAAGGTAAACAACGTTATCCTTATGGAAATTGCTAACGAAATATATCAGTAACCTGGTTGTAATTCCCAGGATGATGTTATTGTGAGACCAGACCAGGCAGGATCTACACATTCCTGGAGTTGGACGCCGACTTTGGCGTTAGAGTGTGATTCCTATTCAATCAAGCTCAGCTCCCGATACAAAAACGTCACAAGTCAATGGAACCAGACTATTCCTGGTTAACATTTAGCCTACAATATACTTAACTTAATGTGTTTGATAAATAATATTTTTAAAAACATTAAAGCACACATCAGTTGTGTTTGCAGACTAATTCTATATTTACAGTAAAACATTTATTTATTCTTATTATGCACTGCAGGGATACCCCCATCAGATAAACCACAGGTTTTTCCAAAATACCTAGTGGTGGAGGTCGGAAGCGATGTCACCTTCTGCTGCATTCTGGGGTCTGGAGTGCAGTTTCCCCAAATGTGGTTACCGGGCTATAACAACCCTGAAATGATCACTACCAACATCAGTAATGAGATATATGCTGTGACTGTTCACCTGTACTCCCCATCTCCATTCAGTGGTACTGATGTTAAATGTTTTACGAGTGACTACGGCGCTACCTTTTATGTTGGCTGTAAGTCTACTTTTGACTTTTCTTGCTTTTGTAATGAATTTGTATATCTTACAGTTTGTCATGTATCTGTTTAAGACACAGAGTCTGAGATCTTGTCTTATCTGAGTTCTGATGACACGTGTCCTTTCCTCAGACCCGCCCGCCGATAAGGATCTTGTGTGTGAGACCAGGGATCTGGAATCAGTGGAATGTCACTGGAGAGTAGGGAGAGACACACACTTGTCCGGAAAGCGTGCAACAGAGTATCTACTGCTTGGAAGGTACTTTGATACACATTAAAACATCTTCGCTCCCTGCTTGACCAGCATGTTCTGTTACTCTCAAGATCAGTCAAGGAAAAAAAAAATCAAGCAATTTATGTTTTCTGGTATGAAAGTTATCTTTTCTTTCAATTTCATTTTCAGACGTTGCAATGATTCAGTTTGTAATAAAACAAACAAGTGCACATGCCGCCAAAGAGTGCAAGTGAACAGTGGAGAGAGGAATTGGATACTGAAAGCCCAAAATCACCTTGGCGTGTTGGAGCTCAGAGACGAAGCAGACCTGACTAAAAGAGGTAGCAGACAGAACTCAAATGCTTTATGTTTGGCTCTTTGCAGCCTTGCGTAACTAGTATTATTATTATTTTTTTTTAAATACTTTATTTACAGGTTTTTCAAAATTACAAAAAAACATTACAACGCATTCCCATTAAAACTCTAACTGAAAAGTAATTAGGTTAAAACAAAACAGAGAAAAATTATATACATATACATACATACATAATATATATATACACATACATATACATAAAATAAAATAAAATAAAAAATAAATTAAATCAATACGACACATCAATGTACTAGTATTATTTTAACAATGTGACTCTTATTTCAGTACACATGTATGCTCCAGAAAAATTGACAGTTTCAAGTGTGAATGCCAGGAACGCCAGCCTGGAGTGGGAGTGGACAACACAGCCGTATATTAAACTACTTATAGTATGCCAAATAGAGCTGCGTCACGGTGGACAAACAGATATAGTGAGTTAAATTTAAAAAAAAAGTTGAGGGCAAGCTGTTAAAAAAGACTTTTAACGTAAACTCTAACATCAAACCTTATTTTGTTCTCAGAGGAATGACTCTGGAGTTGGCCTTCATTCGACGGTTTTGCGTGACCTGATACCTCATCAGACATACCAAGTGCGGGTGCAATGTGGAACAGAGCAACATTTTTGGAAATGGGGCAAATGGAGTAAAGAAAGTACCATTCAGACCAAAGGCGACAGTGAGTATGAACAAAAATACACAAATAGATAGATAAACTAACTTGTGGAACGTCACTCAAAGGAGTTTAACTTTATCTAGTCGATGTACATATTACAATCAACTGGTTGATATTTATGAAGTCCTGTCTAATTGTCCTGCAGTTCCAGATGCATTAGATATATGGATGCAGACGGACAATCACCAAACTGTAATAAAATGGAAAGTAAGTTGGGTGGATCTTTTTGGTCTCTATAACTGAGAGGTCACAATTTTATCTTACCATGAGGAATGAATGAATGAATTTATGATGTTGTTCCTCTACAGACACTATTAGCGAACCAGAGTCATGGGCAGATCATACGCTATGAAGTGAGCTGGGGAAAGACCACAGAGACAGAAAGGCAACAGAAAAGAATATCTCCACCCAATAACAGCGTTGCTCTCAGTCTTGATACCAGTGAAGAGCATAATGTTACCGTTGTCGCTTGGAATTTGAATGGCAGCTCCTCTCCGTCTGCCATCACCGTTCCCAGGCTCTATCCAGGTATGAAGGATAAAAAGGGCTCACAATTCATTTTTGAAAACATTTCGGCCTATTAAAGAAAATAAATACTCTAGGGGTATTAGAACGTAATCAGAATATAATCAATCAAATAAAATAAGTTGTGAGACATACACTTCAACTAATGATTTAGAATCAACCATACCTGTAAATAACTAATAACCATATTGGTTTTCAGAGAGAGTGATGAAGACCTCTCAGATCAATGGCAGCAATGGTGGATTCAACCTGTCCTTGTCCGATAAGTCTTCTGCCAGTTGTGGATATGTAGTGGACTGGTGTACCATTGTCGATAAATGCATAATAGAGTGGTTGAAAGTGCCTCCTGGTGTAACCAATGCCACAATTGTATCAGGTAAGTTTAGAGGGGAGGGTGCTACTCAGGCGTTGTGTCCCTGTTCACGTATAGGGACAGTACTAATGTTACAACTCCATTAGTTATGTCTGTTGAAAACCTCTGTAAGGTTCGCTGATGATGACCCATATTTCCTTGTCCTTCTTCACACTATCTCCACCCTAGAAAACTTTAGAGACGGGGTGAGATACTTACTGTCCGTATACGCCTGCACCCAAGGAACCCCAGTTCTACTGGAGAGAAGAGAGGGCTATGTTAAAGAGAAAAGTACGGTTTGAATTTGATAACGTTCCTGTGGCATTCTGTATATTCGCTTTGAATGGTTTTCACGTGTTTTATGTTCTTTGTTTTGCCAGAACTCCCAGATAAACTGATTCAAGACCTGAAAACGGAACAGTTGGGTTTAGATATTCGGGTATCCTGGACTGCTATCGCCACAAGAAACCAGAGCGCTTTCATTCGAGGCTACATCATGTATTATACTGTCAATGACACTACTTTAAACGTCACAACAGGTATTATGACCCGCCATTGATGTTGAGATGATGATGATGTCATAGGTTGTCATGCTTACAAGGAAAATAGTTTCCTCCCATAACATGTTGCTCCAGTTTTTAATACAAAAGTGTTGTGCTGATTGCAGAGCTAGTGATTAAGCTAATAAAGACACACTCTTCATCTTTTGGTTTGAGTGCCAATAGTACAGGTGGCACCTTTAATTTGAGAGGATAATACTTCTCCCCTAACCTTCTTCAACTCTGTTACATACGCCTATTTGTAAAATTTCCTAAGGAGTTGTGTTTAAGAATATATTAAACCAAGGTTAGTCTCCCTTCTCAAAGTCATATGCCAACAGCATAATACAGTAGATGATTGCACAACAATTTGAGCAAATTTTGAAGCATGCTCTTGAAATCAGCTCTGGAGTTAAACAAATCTTATTTATATCAAATGAGTGAGTGGGTCTACCAGACTTCTTCAGCTCTGTTACATGTGGATCTTGAAGGTTTTTCAGAATTGATTGTAATGGATTGGCCATTCTTTCTCTCTTGTTTGATGTTAAGATGACCCTGAAGTCAACAGCCTAACAGCAGAAAATCTAGAAAGCGGTTCCTACACATTCACAGTGAAGGCAGTGACATCATTGGGAGAGGGGGGTGATAGTAATATTTCAGCGACTATGAATCCATCAAGTATGTACTATACTGCTTACCTAAAGCTAAATCATATTTGATTATTCACAATTACAGGCGTAGAGTTAATATATCCTTTAAGACCAATGCATAAGTGTAGAAGACTATAGGTCTGGGATATGCTTGGAAGTTCTTGTATAGTACTTTTACACCAAAACATGCTTAAGGAAATTCAGTAATTATACTTAAGGCATATGCATGCTTTTATGTCTGTTTGCTTTTAATAATATATTTGTTTTCTGAAATATACTTAGTAAAATAAAGGAAACTAAACAAAGTCATACAGTTTCAGCACAAGCTGTTCTTCAGGTTTTTCTCTGTGCACATCAGAATTGTCTGTAATTACTCAACAGGTGATAAGATGATCATGGCGGTCCCTATATCCCTTGTCAATGTTTTCATTCTCCTTTCCATTGTCACAGTCCTTTGCTACAAAAACTGGACATGGTAAGCAAATCTTTACATTTATACTATATGTATTTTGCTTGTTGGTTGAACAATGTTATTATATCACAAATCACCAATGACACTATTAAATGCCTCTGGTGCTGTTGAGTGCCTACTGTGTTGGCTTTGCTTTCCCCCCATAATGATAATTGCTTTTTAATGCCTTCTTACATTCAACAGTATCAAACAGAAAGTCTATCCTCCTATTCCAGAGCCAGTTTTGACAGATGACTGGTTGACACTACTGGTAGGTTCTCACAACAAGTCTTAATATCCAGTTAAACAAAAACACTGTCTCTGCAGGCAATGTTTATCAGCTAATGTTATGGAAAGCTTCCCAGCAATTTGAGTGCATTTGTGGACATCTGGCCACCATTCCTCCGTTTCCATTACAAGTATGCAAGTTTATTTTCTGTTTTCCTAGGGCAATCGTGGTCATCAAATCCTCCATGTGGATCCATGCCACCACAATGGAATAGATAGTGTGGATGTCCCAGAGTTGTATTGCAAACTAGCACCAGTGAATGGTGATATCAAGCAGGAAGAGGGACCCTTTGTTAGCAAACAAAGTCATTCTCCCCAAGGGTATGGCAACCTACCACTGAGACAATGCATTCCAGCACCCTTCACCTCAACCACTAAAACCGTCTCATCTCCTTCAGGGTTACCGCCCCTTACATACATAAACAAGTTTGATAACCTTTTGTACAACATAGCAATGCAGACTGAAATGAACCAACAGTCTAGTGAATATCAGTCCAATATGGGCTTCGTGTTTCACTCAAGCCCCAAGTCTCAGAACGCTATATCTGTGTCCTCAGAGGAGAACTCAGATTATCAGCCTCACCCTGCATTCCAAAAACCGAGCTAGAGAACACTTTTCCCAGTAACTCCAGTTACTTGTTGATACCAGATTTATTCTCCACATAGTTGCAACAGGTGTATATTGTAATATAAATATAATTTAAAGCTGAAAACAAATTTAATGAAAAATTGAATGTACATTTAATGTGAATGGGGAGTTTTATGTACACTTAAGATAGTATTTACTTGCTCTTACTCTCACTGTAAAGCGACTTTGAGTACTATGAAAAGCGCTATAAAAATGTGATGTATTATTAATGTGAATGCAAGCCATGTATGTCCATGTATAAAATATATCTTACTCCTTTATTGTTTGATTTCATGAATGGTCACTAATAAAGTTAGAGTTGGCCTCTGTGAATTATCCACAATGATTATGCTTAGGTACCCAACAAGAGGATAAACGAGTCTTCAATAAGCACAAAAGACATCAATACTCAACAAAAAGATTCAATTTCTACATAACATTGACCTTGCATGATTGTAAATCACCATTGCATGATGCTAAACACGAAATTGGAGGTATTAATTCAATAAAATTGTAAATAAAAAAAATAAATAAAAAATAAGATAATGTTAATTGTACTGAACTTTGTCGTATATTTGCGAAAATAAAAAAAAATTACTGATCTAGTTATGTGCTTACAGTTGATTATTTGTGACAAATTATTATGTAGCCTAATTGACTGAATAATTAATGAGAATGTTCTGCTTTCAATTATTGCTACCAGTAGAGGCGCTAGATACCCAGAATCACTATGTTTGTCGTTACCATAGCAATTTAAAAATTGTAAACGTTTTGGTCAGTTTACTGATGCACTTGTGAGATTTAAGTGCTGATGTATTGCATTGCAATAGAATAATAACAATAATAGAGCTAGAGACCAAATATTAATATATTTAATTTGAACATGTTGGCTAATCAAAGAACTAAGCCTCAATGTCGGGAATTCACCGGAGCGACGCCTCATTCTGCTGCTGTGGTGAGAGACGCGTCTTCAACTTGTTTCCAGCTTATATTTGCATCTTATTTTCCAACCGCCCAACTCATTAAAACCATGTTATTGCCATCGTGAGTGAATCAAATACAATTTAGTGGTGAGGAATGTTGGGATGTCTATTCATAATTAGTAAGCATGTTACTTCTTTGTAAAATGGGTCTAAAATAATCCTGGTGATGGATCGTGTCTCCTAGTTGGTAATTATCTTTGGCTAACGTTAGGTAGTCCCAATGACGTAGTCCTATAGATTACTGAGCTATAACTACTCCTTTGCTTGCTACTGCTCTATTAAAGAGGGCAAGGTTCCCTTCATCAAGGCCTCCAGACTATCTTATCCTGGAGAGAAGAAAACAGGAGGAAGCCAGAGACAAGGTGCTAGAGTTCACCAAGTATCAGCAAACTTGTGACCTAAAAAACACCTGGGAGAAGACATCTGATCGGCGTATCCTACTAGGAACTATTGAGAAACAAGTCAAAGATGCAATGAGCCAATATGAGACGAGCATTGAAGAGAGGAGGGACAGGTTTGTCCATGAACAGTCATACTCATGTGTTCACGTATATATAAAGAGTCCCACAATTTAACTGTTTTCACCTATTTTCCCAAGGCTGCGTAGTGTGTTGGAGGCAGAGGAGCAGGAACTCATGAAGGAGCTGGAGGACAAAAAGGAGACTGTGTTGGAAAGACAAGCTAAGATGCGAGAAAGAGCCAAGGCACTGAGAGAAAGAAGGGAGGCTGAAAGGCAGCAACTTGTTGCGGACAAGCTTGAGCAACTATTCAGGTAGAAGGCTACTTCTAAGTTGGGTTGTTTCAGGAAGATGTTTTGTGTTTGATGTTTTTAAGTGATATAGAATCCTTCCAGACAGAAGAGTGAGGAGCTTCGGGCAGCCCAGACAAGGCGCGGACAGGATGAGGTTTGCATTGAGCGTGTTGCACAGTTGCGGACCAGGCAGGAGCTGCGCCAGCAGCAACAGGAAGAAGAGAGGCTTTTTGCTGAACTGTGGGATGCTGATCGGCGAGCAAAGGAGGAGCGAGAGAGCCAGGACTTGCAGAGGCAACGGCAGAATAACATAGAGCAACTGGGCTACCTGAAGGCTCAGGGAGAGGCTGCTGAGCAGCAGAGACAGCAGGCCAAGCAGCTCAAAGAAGAGGAGGCCCAACTTCTTGTGTGTATTGTTTTGCATATTTTTCTTTATGTCAAATACACAACAATTTAATTTCTGCAGATTTCATTTCTTTGTCTTTCTTTGGCAGCATGAGCAGAGAGAGATGCTGCACCTGCAGGAGCAGAGAGAGCAGTTTCAGAAGCTCCAGGATCAGGAGACATGGCGTAGGCAGCTGGACCAGTCTTTGCGTCTGAAGATGAAGCGTTTGGCCAGGGAGAAGCAGGACGAGTTGGCCATGGACATGAGCGTCCTGCAGCAAGTTCTGACAGAGGAGAAGGATGAGAAACAGGATGCTACTCAGAGGAAGGTGTGAAATGGGGACAGAATCAAACTAATTCCAACAAACCTGTTCTGGCTTGTTCAGGCTGAAGGGAGGATCTGTTTGATGGGCCGTCAAAGCAAAACAAACTGAGGCACAATCAAAATAGAGAGGGAGGAGAAGTTTTCCATTTTCTATTTGATTTCAACATATTACAAATAGCACCTTTAACATATTTACTGGATTTTTTCTAGTTAATAGCTTTAGTTGACATACCACCAATACCACCAAGTGGGCTGGCATATAACCACTGGCTGCCATTAGATGGCCTCAGAGTACCAAAACCGCTTGGACCAAAGAGAAAGGTCTTAAACATTTGAAATGCTCTTCAATTAAATGTTTTTAATGTTATGTGCACAACATGTAATGAATTACTGTTACAGTAATAACATTTTATAAAAAAAAAAAAAAAAAAGTCTTTGTCTTTGTCTCAGTTCTACCCCAAGTCCCTTCCAACCTGCTCAGTTTTCAAATGTTTAACCTGTACCTCTACTTCAGTCGACTGAGCTGCTACTGCCTGTGTGTCTTTGTGTGTGTGTCTGTGTGTGTGCGTGTGTGTGTTTTCTCAGATTGAACTGCGTGATGAGCAGCAAAGGTACCGGCAGTACTTATCCGATGAGCTGGAAAAGCAGAAGAGACAAGCGGAAGAGGCAGAGCAGCTTATAGAGGTAGAACTGAAAGAAATCTGGGCACACAGGGAAAAGAAGAGCCATGTGGAGCGGGAGGCTAGGAACAGGCTGATGAAGGATGTGATGGACACCCGCTGCCTGCAAATCCAGCAGAAATGTAAGGCGAGGAAATATATAGTGAAAATGGGAGACGATTTAATATCCCTCTTTCCATGACGAAATGTTTATATAGTTTGACAATCCATTATGTGCTGTGCACTTTACATGGGTCGCTGTGTGTGTGTGTGTGTGTGTGTGTGTGTATATGTGCGTGCTGTAGTGTATCTGAACGTGCAAAAACAAATTCAGCTGGCCAAGGAGAGGGAGGAGCTGAGCAAAACCATCCAGGAGATTAAACTATTGGATGAGGAACAGAAAAGCCGGTGTGTCACAAACATCTCAACATGCAAAGACGTGTTCTCGTTCTTTTTCTTGATTTCTTCCTCTGCCTTCTTGTTACGGTGAATATAATTACATCTACACGTCATTTTGTTCTGTTCTTTACAGTGAGAAACAGACATGCCAAGAGTACCAAGCAGATCTGCTGGCCCAAATGACGCACCAGCAGCGGCTGCATTTTGAGGAGAAAGCTCAGGAGAAGAGGGAGTACCAGCAGGGTCTGGCCGTACAGGAGCAGTACAATATGAAAATACAGGAGATCTTGTCAAGACCCAACTCCCATACCACGACTGTCCACCCCTTCAGAAGAACATAGGTTGACAAGTTGAGGACAGCTTTACCTTACCTAATCAAGCTGAGCGAATAAATGTCTGGTCAGGAGGTGATGTACATAATCACATCCTACATAGAATAAACACATACCCAAAACAATTGCAGTTAACAAACGTGTCTCCTGCCACTATTTCTATAATCTCGTATAAATAAGGCAATATGATTCAAATAATTCAAATAAAATATATTTACCGATGATGCTTGATTGAACTTGATTTCATTTCAGAACTAATTTTGCATCTGCACCTTTCCCTCTCTAGACTTGATTGACAAGTGTTAGAACAGGTTTGACCATAAATAAAGCTTTATATTCGTTTAACCATATATTCATTAATTGGCATGCAGTTACTACTGCTAGCAAAGACAGGTATAACTTGTTGGGTAATACAAAAATAACTGCTCCTGTGTGCAGGTTACTGGATTACTGAGGGTGGAGGTCGGCATACACATTGAGCGAAGTCTTTGTTTGTTGTATTGAGTAAGAGGCATCTTCAGACACAGCCAAGTTTGCTCAGCACAGTGAAAAAAATTCTTGGAATGCTTGATACTGCGTGAAACTTTGAAACTGTATTGAAATCATTTTTAAATCATACATCCATTTTATTTTACTTGATTTTATGCATCTGATCGGCGTAATGTATTCTATTTCTTAACTTCTTTTAAAATGTTTGTATTTTACTTGATTTTATGCATTGTATGTATTCTATTCTATTTGACTTATTTTTGTTGTCATGTTGAGACTCAATGGAGTTAACACAGTGTTTCATTGTAAACACATTATGGGTATTTGCTGAAAAATAGTAAAATACACTGACTAGTGCTACAGTCTTGAGACTCAGTGATTCGAGACAGTCCTGAGACTCAGTGATTCGAGACAGTCCTGAGACTCAGTGATTCGAGACAGTCCTGAGACTCAGTGATTCGAGACAGTCCTGAGACTCAGTGATTCGAGACAGTCCTGAGACTCAGTGATTCGAGACAGTCCTGAGACTCAGTGATTCGAGACAGTCCTGAGACTCAGTGATTCGAGACAGTCCTGAGACTCATTGGAGTTGAGACGTGTTTTAGAGAACAGTTTTTTCAAACACATTAAAGCAGAACAAGGCCAGAAGTCCTTGTATTCTATTTTCATCTTTATTGTTTATCATATTCTTATTATTATTATCAAATGGGTTTTATTTTCCATCTTATGTTCATTCTATCCATTTCTATGTTCATTTTATGTCTGTTTTCATGTGAAGCACTCTGTGCATGTAATTTCTTTATTGTAAAGCACTTTGAGCTGCATTTCTTGTATGAATGGTGCTATATAAATACAGTTTATTATTATTATTATTATTATTATTATTATTATTATATACTGAATTATTATTTTGTATCAAGTAACTTCAATATCTGCTTTTTTGCCATTTGCTATTGTCTTTTTCAGTCTGTGATTTACAACATGGCATTCCTCTCAGGATACACTGCAGTCAGTCTGACTAAATGGTGTGTATGTATTGGCATGCTCAGGACACACCCAGTCTAAAGAGTTAGTCATACTTATGTCTTAGGTACAGCAACTTCCTAGTATACACCTCTACATTGGAATCAACAGATTTAACACTGATTTGATAGAAGATTGTATGTATAAGTACAATGGAAAATGTTGAATCAGTACTAAATAATAGTGTCAAGACTGTAACTGATCTATATTGTTCTTGGATGACTGAACATTGTGATTTTGCCCTACATTTTTGTCTGTAGATAGTACATTAAAACTTTTTGAAGCATGTGATGAAGATGCCCAAGCCATAATGTGCCCTCATGTTTATGGTGAAATTGCAATGCCTGTAACAAGTGGGCCAGCTGGCCTTTAGTGTATGGCTTCACCGTATTTAGGTGAACTCAGTCAACACCCAATACCAGCAGAAGGAGTGGTTTGGGAGTGGAGGCATTACATGATACAGGAATATTGTTTTGGCACAGACGAGTTTGAAATATTGTTCAAGCTGAGTCTTGACTTGCAAATACAGTCAGAAATGTCTTGAGTGTAGTACACTGTGCTTCGAAACAGCCTTCCTTTAACGTAATAACAAAAATTCAACTACATATTGAGGGATCTACTACCGAAACGCTCGAGAAGATGATGCCTGATTATGA
Organism: Polymixia japonica; assembly: GCA_900302305.1. Taxonomy (NCBI): domain Eukaryota; kingdom Metazoa; phylum Chordata; class Actinopteri; order Polymixiiformes; family Polymixiidae; genus Polymixia; species Polymixia japonica. The sequence goes on from OMKK01084290.1 coordinate 26,616, forward strand.
CCCTTATTGCAAGGTAAGTCATGCTATTTCAAGGAATATCTTATGCAGGATACACAGGAACTAACTGGTGCTGTAAGGATTACTATGGGTTAAATTTCCAAGTAACAAAACTATTCTACATAGTATAACATGTAAATAGTGTGTTTCACTCGGCTTGTCCTGAGTCAAAGATTACAGAATCCTGTCAAAGATTACAGAATGTCATTGACAAGATGTGTCTCCTGAAAACTTAAAAAAGTTAATTTACTCAACAGTACAATAAAGTACAGTTTTGAGGAAGTGGTACTTTACTTGAGTATTTCTATTTTAGGGGGGGTTATACTTTTACTCCACTAGATTTCAAAAGGAAATATCCTACTTTTTAGTCCACTACATTTATCCGAACACTGAAATTCTAGTTACCTTGGTTGTGCGTACAAAACATTAGATAAGACCATGAAAATGATGCACTTTAAATATTTGAGTCTGTCAGCTTTAGGAGGAAGTATTCAAACCCAGCCTTAGGGGACCACCAACGCCTTTAATATAACTTTCAGAGGTTAATGCATCAAGGATGTAAGGCTTCCAAGCTCTGAAATATGAGAAATATATAGAATGTGCACTTTTACTTATTATACTTACATATAATTAATGTCAAATACTAGAATACTTTTACAGAATTTTGAATGGATTACTTTTACCAGAATATTTTTTTAAATTCTATTCAGGTAAAAAATGTGTACACCACTACTTATCTGCACAAAAACCCCAAGGTTGACTCAGTATAATATCGGGCTATTGGTGCAATACTCTTATATTCCAGTAGGTGTCTCATGCTGAGTGTACAGTGGCCCTGTGCGATTTATTGCCATTCATAGTCCATGGATACCGCTGGCAGGAAGTAGAAGGAATCTATCTCACTCTAAATTTGAGCTATATTGTGAAAACTTTCTTCGTGGATGGTGTGATGTTTGTTTTTCAACGTTTTCGGGGTATTCGGTCTAAGTTGTAATAACTGGAAACTTATAAAGACCGTGTCGTCTGACAACACAATTAGCCTACCTAAGAGGAACACCTGCCGCGACCGGGAGAAGCTTTGGATGTGTCTGTTAACCTCGATATACTGACGAAACCCACGGACACCTGATTATGGAGACACACGGACCACAAAACACCTCCAAATGTACCCTTATTTAGAAGATTAAAACTTTGTGAGAAGTAAATAGCCATTTAATTCTGCCATGACATTATCGTAGTTTATGCGCACAGCGAGGCGGGGGACAAGCTGAACAATGTCGGTGAACGAGTTGTACACAAAGGTGAGTGTCGCTCATGACGACTCTACGTTATGAAAGCCAAAGTATTGTGTGTGTACATGAGATAATATCTACCCGAAAGTAAGTGAACGTTGTGCGGCGGCGCTGCAGGGACAGATCCGCTGCTGGAGGTGAAGCAGGTGGACAGGTGCAGGAGACGGGAAGTTTACTTGTATGCAGCCTAGTTTTTATACAAACGATCTAGGAACAGTTTAGAATGATGGGTTAAAGGCTATGCTGCTGTATGAGCAGATCTGTGTTTGCTTTCTGAATAGGACGATTATGGATTGTGTATTATATCTAGGTTAAAGTGACACATTATGCAACAATTGTAACGAAACACGCCGACTAAAAGGCCACAGACATTGAATAGTAAAAACTCTACAACCGAGGAGCCTGAACATGCAAATAATTATGCAACCAAGTCGAGAAACAACTTGAGCTGATACCTATACAGAGGTCTTTCAAAAATAAATAGTTTTAAGATTTCGCAATTTGGATTACCAAATCAGCCATACACCAGCATTACCCTGTTCTTATCAAATTGGACAGGTCCGTATTTGTGGACATGAACAACTTTGTTCTCACAGAGCCTTGATGTAACCTGTCTATAAGAGACACATTCTGGGGAAGCTCCATTGACCCATTGACCATGATTTGGGAACGTTTTGTCTCATTTACATTACACTTTACATCCAAATAAATTTATATCATAGCAGCATTAGAGGTTCTGAACAAAACAAGTGTATGGATAGTGTTACTGGATAGGTGTACACAAAGTAATGTTCCCATTCCATGTGAATGATGCTCCAAGATCCATTACTTGATGAAATCACATTAGTCTTGGCTTTTGTTTCCAGTGTTGAGAGAGAGGTTTGTTGTTGTTGCATGCAGTAGTTTGAATATAATTTAAAAACAAATCTTTAACACCTCATTGCAAAACCAACCCTCAATGGCAAATTTATCACCTGAACCCTGGGAAGGAAAGAAGCTTTTTTTGGTCCACAGGTGTCAGTGACAAAAGCCACAGATAAAATCTACCACTATTTGCCTGGCAACTAGTGTTAATTTCCAATCCTGCCTCTACAGGAGCCTGGAAAACCCTCCTAATAAACTCTCAAGCACCTCCAAGTAACTAATCGGCATTCATTAGCTGGATATTTGTCCATGTTTTAAAGATAAGATTATTTACTTAGTAAATGAATGAGGTCATACCATTTTTTTCTCATTGTGTACTGAGGATTTGTTTAGGATTACCATTAAGTGATGTTGGCTGACATGACATCAGCGCAAAAGACTGAAAAGCGTACCTCTTAAAATAGCCTTTGGATATGTTTATGTCTTTATTGTGCTTGCACTGTAGTAGTCATTTCTCTTCTGATCTCCCAACCTGATTGCCAGTGTCTTACAGTAACTCAATGTTCTCAGTGTTTGACGCCTGTTACATGCCCGCATCCACTATGATGATATTGCATAAGGTTATTATTGTCATAATTCAGGCTCTTAGTGCAAGAGGAAGCTCTAGAGAGTGCTTCCGTTTATATTGTAGTGATAAACTGCCCAGTGCCCAGATACTGTATTCAAGTGTATTAAGTAGGGCTACTTATTGCCCAACCCAACCCCCTGTGAAGCCCAAATAATCCAGAGGGAAGATAAATCCCATGGTTCCATCTGCTTTGTGTTACATGACTGAAGTCAGCAGTCTCATGCACACTTCAGCCTTAATGGTAGGATGTCTCCATTACAGCAGAGAGTGAACCAGCATAGCCATTCTGCAGATGTTTGTTAATTTATGATGAAGCAGTGGCAGACAGAGTTGTACTCACATTCCAGCTACCATTGCCCCCACTTTCTACTTGTATGTAGATAACCTATAGTCATTCCCCATGTGCATGAGAGATGTAACAAACATTTAGCTTGCTCTGGCATTATGGACGAAAGTGGACCCATGTTTTTCTGCAGTTTGAATGTCCTTGCTTTGAGATATTGGTCTTGTAAGAGCAGGATTAGCTTGAGTCCCCACTAACTTCCTTTGTTGTGGCTGAGGTGGGCGGGGGGTCTGCTGGTGAATCCCAGTGTAATTGTAACCTTGAGTCTCGCGGGCAGCTTGTTTGCGATCCTGTTGGGATTATGTTTTCTAGATAATTGTCTCGTTACTATTTTAAAATGTAAGTTATTATATGCAAACCATTAAGTTATCAATCATGTTTTCCCGGTGTTATAATAATGGAAATGAGCTGCTGCAATTTAAATCATAATATCACAGTATAGTGTCCTCTGGGAATTTAGCTTACAGCTGTGTGTGTGTGTGCATGTTTGTGTTTTGTGAGTGTTTTTATGTTCATATAGTAACCTGGGAACCTTAGGTAGAGATCTGTGGAGATTCACACTAAATCTAAATGGTGGCATACACAAAAATGAAGAAACCTGTGTGTGCCTGAAATAATGTGATGTTGACAACCTTGTGTATATTTTCTGGTACAAGTCACTGTGTGTAAATGTTTTAATTTTTGATACAAAAATGGCAAAAGCAAATTCATAGACAAAACATAGACAAATATTTATTTTCTGTGAAATTGATCACTGAATTTGGCTTGAGTCCAGAAAAGTACTGGATATTATATGCAAGCAGTAATATCAGCATTAAGAAAATTAATTAAATTAAAGTAAATCGGGAAATTCACTCTTGTTGCAGAAAATTCAGTTCTAAGCAAATTTTGCTATTCTACTTCAACCATGCCAAAGCTGCCATTATCTACCATTATGCACAGACATAACGCATCATAATAATGGTGATTTCAGAAGACCATGACCATAAATCAATAGCCTACATTTAAAAATGTAGAAATGTAACCGGAGGCGACAGGACCAGGATGTAACCATTAAATCTGCTTGGGCTCAAAGATTAGACAAGACTTTCCAAAGTTATCCTAGGTGAAAATAAATATGCCTCTGATTCTGACAAGGACTTAAAATACTCAAATTATAATGAAGCAAATTATACTGGTCTTCTATCAAATGAATAACATTCGGCAACATTTCGGTGTCTGTAGTAGTCTTTATTGTTTTTTCTGCTTTATTACCCTAAACTTTTTTCATCAAAATTATTTTTTACATCCAGTGACGTAGGTTGTGGGTTATCAGTCCCAACCTCAGTGTCACACTTGCAGTTGTGATCAGCATCCCTGGAGCTGGTAGGGAGTCAGTGTCTTGCTCAAGAGCAATTCTGCAGCGCAGAAGTGTCGCGAGGGATTGAACCTGTCTACCTAATCACTTTGCTACAGTTGTTTTTATTATCAAAATCTTGATCCTAGACCTGCATTATTTACCGTGCATCTTTGGCACTAAAACCCTTTCCCAGTCATCCAGTCAGCTTTTCCTTTTTACCTGGGAGACATGCCAGATATCAAAGTTCCTAGATAGGGAAGCTTTGGCTTCCTGTGGGGCACACCCAGTCTTCACCCAGGGCTGATCTCATTGTGCTGACACATCATGGGGCGGGGCCTACAACAGCTGAAGTGGAAGGTTTGCAACACCTGAAGCTCTGTTCACAGATGTTTCATTTGGCCTCACCTTTTTGCTTTTCCACTTCCAGCTAAACCAAGGGTCTTTAGGGAACATCTAGACAGTTTAACCTCCCCATCATCATCATCGGTTCAACAGTGCTCATAGCCAAGTACTGGGAAATCTCTTACCCTCTTTATGAAAACCGATAGCAGCAAGCTGATTGTAATTTGCTGGAAGCAAATGATCAACTGCTAACTATGTTCATGTAAATGTGATGGCAATGTAATATAGGTCTGTTATGTCTACTGAAATTTATATTGATGTTATGGTTTTATACATGCATTCAATTTGAGTCGCACTATTAAAATTCAGATTATATTTGAGGTTATTTACCTTTTTTTTTTTTTTTCCTATCAGTATTGTTGTGCTAAGCTAGTTGACATGAACATAGCGCAACCTGAGAGCCTTTGTTAGGTGTTACGCAACAACACTACTTCGTCTACATACTAAACCTGTAGAGCAACTTTCCTCTGCCATTATTCGTACACCATCCTCTTCTGCCATTCATTCACTACCTAGCCCTGCCTAGAATTACATGTAGACTCTGCCGATTACTCCTGCTGTGACCTTTCGCTCCCCTTTACTTAAGCCTAGTCTTAATTATGGGCCCGGCCAGTGTCAGGTTTTCATTGGACTTGAACTTTTACGAGTGTCTTTTTTTTTGATACGCCAGGGGAAGTGATACCGCGTGTTAGTACATTGTAGGACATACAAACTGTTATATTATTTTGAGGTTGTAAAAAGAAATCTCTACAGTGTTCTTTCCTGGAACCTTGTCAAGCAAGCAGAACAAACTTGATTGTGTTACATCATCGGTGATGAGATAGTAAAGTGATTGCAAAAATCACAGGCAGAGTGAAACGATAACAACTAATATTAGTCCAAGCTATTAGCAAGTGACACTCATTGTGACCTCATTTACCCCAGTTTTTGTGTAGGCTATAATTAACAATAAACAATGGTATGCCTGTTTTCACTTTATCAGGGACATTTTCCCATTTAATGCAATGTGAAGAATGTAACTCAGAGTATGTACTGTCAAATACATCAGGGAATAATTTCTTACTGGAGTTAGCCTAGTAGTTGCTTAAAAGTTGCTGATAGAAATGTATTATAATTCTTATATTCTCACACTAATGAGACATTGACAAAATGTGATCTGAAAGCCTGGTCCACTATAAGCAGCCTGACCTGGCTGTGCCTCAGAGAGGATAAGGTGATTTGTTTGTTTTTTTGCCTTTTAGGTGATTTAGGTTAAGCTGAGAGGTGAATTTTGTGTGTTGGGGGGGGTCCATTTTGTCTTAGAAAATTGATTGAACAAGAGATGGTAATTCATATATGTGTTAAAGGTCCTATTGATACATTTTTTTATGTAGACAAACAATTAAAAAAAGGAAAGGTATGGAATGAAAGTATCACTTTTACTAAAAAATATATTATGATTGTGAATTAATCATTTTAAAACATTTGTCCAAAAATTAATGTTTTGTTTATCTCTGTGTAAGATGTCTGGTTCCTGCTTCAAACAAGGCTTATGAGCCAATAGTATAACAATGTTGGTATCACGTGGTATCTCTGTGTCATCAGTGATCAAGAGTCTTAGTAGTTACCAGTTAGCTATTAACTAGCTTAGCTTAATCGTCCGAACAACAATATTATGACCCATAGAATTACAATGCGGCATATTTAGACAAAATGAACAACAACTACCAACAGCCATAGTCCTTACAACCTTAACTAATGTGTTAATTAGTTAAGGTTAACATTAGTGACTGTTGCGTCCCGTTACCTAACGTTATAGTTCTCTCAAACAATGTATAACGAAGATGCGCACCAGAGGGGATTTAGAACTGAGTAAATGCAATTCTGACTGAAAAATAAGTAGGTATAGGTTGTACCTGCCTATACCCTGCACTACACCACAGCTTGGATGACAACCTAAACGTTACATAAAGCTAGATAGCCATATCCTAGGATTACCATAGATTATATTACATGAATCTTGAAACACCACCGCACAAAGTAACCTAAATCTATAGCTAATGTATAGCTACATGTTGCAAAATGAATTAATGGTAAGGGATGGTAATTCATATATGTGTTAAAGGTGCTATTGATAACATTTTTATGTAGACAAACATTTAAAAAAAGAAAACATCCACAGAGCTTTTAGAAAGGTGCGGAATCGCTTTTACTAAAAAAAATTATGATTATGATTGTGAAACGTTACATAAGGTTAGATAGCCATATCCTAGGATTACCATAGATGAAGTTACATGAATCTTGAAACACCACCGCACAAAGTAACCGAACGAACTGGCAACCAATTAAGGGGTCATGTGCTTTGAGCAACAGCGGTGTTGTGATGTGAATGCAATGGAAGGGGGGAGGGGGAGTGTGACATCTAGTGGCTGAATGTTGTCAATAGCACCTTTAAGGTTTTATTCTTCACCAAGTCACTACAAGTCTTTGCCCATTTTATATCATCTATTGTTAGTTTGTCAGTTCACAATTGTTTTTTTTGCTGTTCAAAGATGTGTAATGATTGGCTGAGACTGAAATATTTAGTGAATTAATATAAACTGCTCAATGGGACATGTAGTCTACTAGAGGTCATCTATTATGATGGTAATTGGATGAGACAGTGGGGCAGACAGTACTCATGTTCCAACATTAAAAGTATTTATCTAAAGGGAAATCATTAGTGCTATTGGCAATAGTAATTACTATTAAAGCCTCTATCACTAGGTTAGTTTTGTACAGAAACGGGTCAAGCCTTAATCCTCCTTTGTGTCTTGTAATGCATATGAAAACGTCTATATGATCCATACAATGAGACTTTGAGGCGCTCTATATGCAGGGGACAGGCTGTACCACTTCCATTGGACAGTTTCAGACAGTGTCCCAGATAAACAAAGAAAACAGATTTAAGGATTCCCTCTGCTGATATATTCCAATATTACATTAGAGTGCTTATCTAAATGGCTGGGCCAGAATAATGAGTAAGTATATACATGTATATATTTTTATTCATAGGCCAATGATATTGAGACCAGAGACCATAATTTTTCCCTCAATCCTAGTACAATCTCCACCATGTTGCGGTAGTCTGTTTTGCTGTTGAAAAGTTAATTCACTGCATTTTAATCCACTTGGTCCCTGCACATTTTAGACTGCATCCACTCTCCATGATATTGTCATCTTCAGGGCTCCAGTCAACAAAAGGAAAACTGAGCAGTAATTGTTTACCTTCTACAATGGACCAACTGATCTTATTTGGTTATCCAATAAAATAGTGTTATTCCTATGTCATCTGTGAAGAAATGTAATAAAGTAAGGAACACCGTAAAGTTGTAATATTTATTTGACTATATGTATAGAGGGAACCTATATCCATCTGCTCTCAACAAATCATGCTTTTATAAAACTTAGTTGCCCACTTTAATGACTGCAGGTACTGAATGAAATGATCAGCCTCACTGGGCAAATTAGCATCTTCAGCAGTTCATTTAATTGTTTACAGGTACTGCTGCGCAAATGAATGAACGGCAATTGCAGAGGTGCAATAGAGGGAAAGAACAGTTTAAAGGGTTTAAGATGAAACGAAGCCCATCTGTATCTGATGGTTGCGATATAGGTTTTACTGTGGTTCATTACTATAGATCTGCAACACTGTTCTTGGGATTTCAAGGCATCCTGGGAGAAAAAGGCTAAAGGTAAAGGAAATTGTCCATTGATTGATAAAGTACATTTCAGGACATTTACTTAGGACTGAGAGAAAGAGGAAGGACTAAAGGGATGATAGAGTTTTACAGTATAAATCATCATGATTTACTACATCGCTGCACCAAGGCCTAGATGATGTCATGACTGGAGATTCAGTCACAGTATGAGATTGTTTGTGAAAGGTATGGATATTGTTTTTGTTTTCGTTGCCATACTCTCTACAAAAGTAAAAGGTATATAAAGTAAAACATCATTTTTTAGGGTTACTTTTGATTCATTTTGTTTGGAAATCGGGTGGCAGACAGACAAAGCTGTGTTTTGCCATTCAAATTCCTTTCTGCTTTTACTGAAACAGATTTGCATTGAAGCGACTGCATGCAGTGACATCACTCTCACCCTCGGTAACTAAATGTCATAATGGAGTTTTTGAAAGTGAAAGCAGTCCTATTCAGTTTGGCAAGCTTGTTTGCAGAGCCTTGGCATGTAGAAAAGTCAAATTTCTTAGTTGTGTAAAATATCCTGTGTGTGTTAGATGTGCCTTTCCAATCAGGCCTGACCTCTGATCTGTCTCTTAGAGGCTGGAGGTTCTGTATAATGGGTCCATTGTTTTACTCTGGGCCCCCAATGATGGGCTGAAGACTGATTCTGAATCCAGATATACTTTATTTACTATCCCCTTGGGGAAATTTGTTTGCTGTGACTTTACTGACTTTTACTGTGCCATAAAGTAAACCAGAAATGTTTAAAAAGATGTTCTTTTTGGACGGCAGAGTTACTGTATTGGAACCTATATTCATATTTAATATATTACAATAATCTACTAATTTAACATTAGTAAATTGCTACCGCGAATAGTTAAATATGACTACGAATAGTTGATTTCTCTGTTATGAAGAACTGGAGATGGAACACTGAACTTTTAGCAAATAACTTAAGTTAAATGAAAACTATAGTGCTTTGATT
>OMKK01084294.1:0-11302 GCA_900302305.1 Polymixia japonica
TTCGTCCTTCGTTTGCACATCATCTCTTCACTCGTTTTATGGTACCTAATCGCAGAGGGGACGTTGACATTTCAGGGTACTTAGCTTCTATAGTTTCCCATGTTGTAAAACGAACTAGCGTAGCAGTAAGACTAAAGAAAAGCTGATTTTCCGGTACAGGTAGTATTGTAGATTATAGATGGCCTTCTGGTCATATAAATGAGCCCTCTGTTAGTTAGTGCTCAGAACATCCACAGTCCATAGTGACTCACTTAACCCCATTATTAATGCACTTGGATTATACTGATTGAATATCAGTATAGCAGATCACTACTTAATTGAATATTGGCCCAGAGTCGACAGTTATCTCCTCTGCACAGATTTGGAGATTGCAGGCAGGGTATACGTCTTACTGTACGGCACGTGTAAGTGCATAGACCCAGAGTAAGTTGTACAGTAGTATTTATTAAAATGTTATTTATTTGAATGTTTAGCGATGATTATGTCTCTGATAGTGGATGTACGCTACCGTTTCATTATTTTCGAGGCTCAACAGAAGGGATTACTCCAAGTGAACCTTTATACAATCATGCGATGTGTGTGTGTGACGACACACGCCTACCTGTGCCTACTGTGTTGCTAAGGGGTAATCTAAACGTCACGCTGAATGAATGAACGAACGAACGAACAAATTCACGAGTGAATTAGAGTACAGAGCATTATTCCGTTAAGTGAAACTCCTTTTGGAGGTTACTTAGAACTGACCGCATCAACGTAACATATTTCCCAACTCTGTCCTTCTTACGTAGTAATAGTAGTGGTGGTAGTAGTAGGCCTAGACGACACAAGATACATTTATTATAAAACACTAACTAATTATTAATGTTTAGACACAGATGTTTGTTTCAGCCTGTGCCTTGGCACTTTGGGCAGCTTTGGGGGTTCACTTCAGTGTGTTTGTAATTATTAACAAATTGAACCAAAAAAAAAAGGACGTTGCGTTCATTTGTGCCAGTGGTTAAGATGACCTTTATCACCTGGATGTAACAGTATTCTTTTAAATAGGAAAAAGAAGCAACGAGAATGTTTGTAAATCAAACACTATTTCAGCAGCGGTTTACTTGAAGAGAGAGTTACAAAAGGGAATATTTTAAGTAAAAATCGGTTTTAACTGTCCTAAATGACCTCGATACCGAGGTCATTTAGGTCTGCGTCTGACTCTTGGATAACTCTTTAAACTAATGTGAATTCCAGACCTCAAAGTAATGTCAAATTATATGTATGCCATATGTATTTCTCACACCAAAACGACGTTGGAAGCCTCTGTGGGAAGGAGAACGGCTCCCATCCGTTCATCTCGCGCCACAGGTTGTCTTTTCTATTATGACACGTAGTATGTTTGTGCACAAGGCAAAAGAACCACTGTTTAATTTTTATTTCACATTCCTCTCTTAAACTTTTCCTCCACACCCTCCTCCCGCCTCTCTGCTTGTAAGATACTGTATAATAACTCCAGCTTCAAACGCTACTCTTTGCATGCTCTACAGAGAAAAGAGGAAAAAAAAACCCACAAAAAAAACCCCGGAACAATCTATGAAATAAACGCAACATACCAGTTCCTGTCATGCACTATCCATCCTGTGAAGATTATAACCTGAAAGGCATTTCTTTATTTTTTTAATTTTATTTTATATTTTAATAACATTGGATGTCTGTTTTAATTAAATGAACCTGTATATTTTCTGGTTTTGTTTATTTTATTTATTGACGTTTTTTGGAATCCCACTTTCCAATTGATCTGTTTGCTTTCGCTGTCCTCTTCCCATTTGACCTATAACACTACTTTTCTGCGCTCACTATGTGCTACCTGCATTGACTCGGAACGATTGTGTATCTTAAACAGGATGTACCGTATTTTTCATCAGTGCAATTGGCTAAATTCCATTAAGCGTACATGATGCGTAAAGCGGCTATCGTATTAATCAGAAGAATAGACTTTGCTCTGTTTGAAGCACTTGTATTGCAGGAGACGACTGTTTGGTTGAAATATTTAGGGCAATGATGGCCACTATAGTAAGGCTGAACATATGGACAAAAAAAAATCACATTGTCATTATTTTGATAAATTTTGCAATTGTGGTTTGAATTGTATGGTATGCTTCGAGTTTAAACGGGCACACTGCTTTATAGACATGGAAGTGTGTTTTTTTTGTGTTTTGTTTTTTGACCCGTGTGGATCTTGCAGGTACCTGCGCTAGTCTCTCAGAGCCACTAGGATGACTCATCCTAAGGCAGACAGTGTTCAGTCAGTCAGCCGCCTTAATGTCTCTTATCTCCCCCTCTGTGCATAGCGAGGGATGACTGAGCCTTGTCTGTGTTGGAGATCGTTCCACTGTTTTGGCCAGCCAAGCCTTCCGTCGACTGTCGCTGTCCTTGAACCGCATGCGCGGCCGTTTACCATGCCTGCGATACGTGGTTGATACTACTGCTAAATCAATGCAGGATTTTACCGCTAAGCTTTCAGACTGATGGTATTGCTCTCTCAAGGCTGTGGTTATACTGGAGAGCTCCCGGTCTTTCTGTTAGTGTGTGTGAACTCTTTACTGATGAACTGGTGGAAAGTGAGAAATTAGAGATTCCAGGTGTGATTGTTGATGGTATGATACTTGTATGCTTTCATAAAGGCACTTGCAGATTTCCACATATCGCCAACGGTCAATCTTTGAATTCTCCTTTTTGAATGATCTATTTCAAGCTTACTAATGTCAAGGTATTTCAAGCTTTCAAACTTCGGAACGCTGTTGCTCAGACTTTTAATATATACCTGTAAAATGTTCAAAGTATTTATTTAAACAAAATCATTATTAAACCATAACTTATTTGCTAACAAGCTTCAGTAAAAAGGGAGAAAAAGACACTGAACTGTGCTGCTGGTTTTAAGAAAAGATAATCAGATTTCTTCTCATGGTTTTTATTATTATTGCACAAAGTGGTGTGTAGTTGTAGTACTAGTGTTACCTTCCAGACAAGATGAAGATTTTTTTTGTCACTTTTCTGAGTGGCCTGCTGATAGCAAGGTGTCATATATACTAGGTTGCCTGTATCCAACGTGGTCTTACGTGATCGCCGTGGTTACAGATACCCAGGGGCCAAAAGAACAAACCAACTTTTTTGAACATAGTGAAGGTTGAAACTAATGAAAGCTTTGGTGTGCACTGTCACACTTCTCATATGTCATAACATTAGATTACTTGTTTATAAATTATAAATACTTGACAGAAATTATTTATTGTCAACTAATTTCCCCATACATCAGTATGACTTAAATCGTTGGATGTTATTTTGAATGGTTGATATTTTTGTGTTGTACTGTAGGTCATGGTTTTGAAATGTAACTGTACAGTCAAAAGGAAAGAATGTAAACGAGTGGACGTTTTGCATTGTACATAACTGTAATTATTTATGTTAATTATATCATTTGTATCATATCAATGCCTTGTACAGTGTTTTTTCTGTTGGTTTAAAATTATTTTGTATTTTATTTTTATAAACTGGTTATAAATAAAATACTCATTCAGCATGCAGACAAACTAATATACCTGTTGTAGTGTTTTGTGTGTGTGTGTGTGGGCTGGGGGTGGGGGTGACTATAACACAATGTCACATTGGACGCCACATTAATTAGAAAGTATTCTAATCAAGTTTTAGGGTTTTAGTTAACCATGGGCCAATTATTTGCATATGTTTGGAACGCGCATGCGCGGGGCAGTTAGGTCCGCCCCCTTCCTCATCCAGTCCTGCAGCCGCGTAGCGCTGGATCAGAATGGCGGCTCTTTTGGAATCGCTTCTGTTAAAGAAAGTGGACATAAACGAGGCCTTGGACTGGCTAAAAGCTGTCGAGGTAAGTGTGAAGGAATGCAGGGCCACACGGGTGCAACGTTTGATACACGGTTGCCTTGTTATAGCATGGGATGTGAGATGACATCGCTCACAACTGATGTAAACAAAACTTTTAGCTGTTAAGCTAGCTACCTGAGCTAAATGGATCTGGTAGATTGTGACCAGAGGCTACGTTGGCAACTTTGCTTCAAGCCATGGAAGTTAATAATATATATATAATATATCCATGATGGCTTACCTACTTGCCACCATCAACCGTCTTGCTTAGGGCTGTGCAGATCAGCAAATGTTAGCCAGTTTACTATTAGCCAGGTGGCTAATGTCTAAACATGTCACATCTGTCATGTGTTGACCTAGGTAGTTATATTATTAGTAGTAGTTATAATCAGCACGTTATAGATCGAATAGCTAATGATTATCATCTGAGCCAGTTGATATTTTGCTATATTAACGTTACATGTTACCTGCCAACCTCTTTCCAACAGGATGGTGATATCTTGTCATTCAGTGAACCTGTTGTGACAGTTCAGAAACAGGAATTTGTCCCATTCCTGCTGAACTTCCTGAGAGAGCAGAGCAGTCAAGCCCTGACCCACGGCCCTGCGACGCCTGCCAAGACCCCAAGCCGCCCAAAGCCTACTGGGCAGATCCAAGGGTTATCCAGTGAGCGGAGGGCCTGCAGGTCCACAGGAGGTGGAGCTGGTTCCCGTAATGCCAGCCGGGTCCAGCTGTTCTCCCCTGCCTCCTCCGCGTCCCCCGGAGCAGAGTGGGATCTCGCCAGCCTGTCTGGGTCACAATATCTGAGTGGTGTCAGCGCCTTTAGCAGCCCGTCCTATAACTCAGGCTGGAGCCCTGCCTCCAGGCCCTCGGGCTCGGAGCGGCGGGCCGCCCACAGGGTCAGTTTGGGGGACTACATGGTTTCCTCTCCGGAGGTCCAGCACAGCCCCGGCATGCAGCAGCACAAGGGCCGCAAGAGGAATGTCGGTGGTATGGGGGCTGGAGGAGCGGGGAAACACGGAGGGGGGCGTGGAGGACATCAGAATGAGGAGACGGGGCGGTGGGAGAGTGGGGGGAGGAGAGCATCCAGAGGAGGAGGAGGAGGGTACAGTAAGATGAGTGAGCAGGTTTCACCTCCCACTGTGGGTCAGCTCAACTTTAACAACCTGGAGGAATTCCCTCCTGTTGGGTCGTCACCGATTTCACCTGCGTGAGTACACAAAACTTTATATAGGTCTATGGTAATGGTTTGCCATTCTTGTTTTGTCTCTTTTCTTAAATTTGGTAACAGATAATAGCAGGGCAACGTAGTTTTCAGTGGTCTGACCATATAGTTGACGCCCCATGTTTCCTTCCATCAATCATTGATCTGATTACCGACTGATGGTCCGCTTTGCCGTTCGTCCCCAACTCTTTATACCGTTATCCTTCAGAATGACCAAACCTTCCCGAAGAATAAACCCCACGCCGGTCAGTGCCGAGCGGCCGCACTCCAAGCCCAAGAGCTGCTTCACCTCCACCCCGTTCAGCAAGCCCTCCAGTCCCCCTGCAGGAGCGGAGGCCCCGGGTGGGCAGCTCGCAGCGGGGAGTCCTCTAAGCCTGCAGGAGGAGCGGGAGCTCCTGAAGAGGGAGAAGTAAGTAGATGAGAACCAGGCGCCGTGTTAACACCGATCTATGTGTTTTTAATTCATTGAAAGGGGTTAGTGGACATTTATTTTTTGTGAGAGACGGGGGGGGGGGGTTATACGGATACAGACATACACCTGAGAACTTCTCATTTCTATCAATCTTCTACTGAGTTATAGAGTTGTTGAGGAAGTGGAGCATCTCATTCACTTCCTACTGATCAGGTTTTTCCCCGGCTGGATCACATGTTTATCTGTACCGTTTCATCATCGTGAGTTCCTTGTTTCTAGAACTAAACGCGCCCAGCAGACTTGCTCCCCTCTGCCGTCCTCTCTGGACCCTTGCACCCCTACGAAGTCAGGGCTGAGGATAGGATCTAAGGTTACGCCGGAAGCCCAGGCTGCATGTCCCGAACCCTCCAAAGTCACCCTGGCCCCTGAACTGGATCTGCTGGCAGAGCTGTACTGCACCTGCATTACTGGTAAATGACCACAAGGGGGAGTTCAAGTGATTGAGACACATAGCGACCTGCTTCATGGTTGCAACATCTGCATTGAGCAAGCTGTTATG
Source organism: Polymixia japonica (assembly GCA_900302305.1). Taxonomy (NCBI): domain Eukaryota; kingdom Metazoa; phylum Chordata; class Actinopteri; order Polymixiiformes; family Polymixiidae; genus Polymixia; species Polymixia japonica. The sequence continues at coordinate 6,073 of OMKK01084294.1, forward strand.
TGGAGGTGTTATTGTCAAAACACAATTGTGTTGATAATGATGGTAATAGTATAATTTTAATATTATTTCATTTTTATCTCTTAATTTTCCAAGATACCCTATTAATCAATAATATATGTATATAATAAATAATAATAATTATTATTATAAAATTATAAATTGGTTGTAAAAGCGTGATTACAAATGCAATACAGCAGGAATCAAATAAAAAACATTAACTCAATATGTGTTGATGTTTTCAGAGCAGATGTTCAGGGACAGATTTTTCCCGCCTAAGCTCCTGCAAACATAACGATAAAGAGCTTGATTTAGTTTTCTCATCTTACAGAAAACCTGGTGCCAAATATATTCCTGGAGCTCTTCTTCGTGGTGCAGTTGCTAACCTCTCGGACCCCTCCCACCACCGAAGAAGAAGAACAGAGTCTGTGTGAGTTGAAACCAGGTAAATCCCCATTTTTCATATTCTTCAATTATTTATTTGGATTTATTTAGATTAAGATAGTCTAAAAATTACGATTTTAAACACAATATAACCATTTTCCACTTACATTTGAGTTGAAAGAATGTTGACGGTGCTGATGCATCATCTGTTCTCCTGTTCACCTCGTCAGATGTTCTGGAGAGAGGTTACCTCAGGAAAGTACACAACTGTGTGTATTTTGCAGTGAGGGTACTGGAGAATCAGTTTCAGTGAGTCGTACAATTCCTTAAGTTTCCTGTGTCATGTCCCCGGTGCTTTCGTACACACACACACACACACACAAACTCAAACTCTCATGTCATATGTTAAATTGTGGTGTGTTTGTTCGCTCTAGTTTTAATCTGCAGTTATGTCAGTTGTTCTGTCATACATTTTGGGACCAATCAGCTTTGTTAAAAGTATTTCGTGAATTTGTCTCGACTTGACTATGTCCCAGAGTTCTGCGGTGTCATGTGACTCTCTGGGCTCCAGTGACTCTGAGCTGATTCATAACCAGTACCCGTTATGTGTACAGGTTGATAGCTCAGCTGGACAGGTGCACCCTACGCCTGCTGGCAGAGAACGAGAGGGTGGGCTGTTTCTCCCCGGCTCTCAGGGACCGTTTGACCCAGGCTCAGGACACCAGCACAGCTAAGGTACCAAGTGTTTTTATCTAGCTTGTCAGGCTGAGTGATGTTGGAAACCTTTCAATACTGATTCCAGTACTTCAAATTTGACACCAATTTTTTTTTACTTTTCTGATACCATTCCAATGTTTTTCCTATTTGATTACCTTTCCATGTTGAGTTAATAATCCTATGTGGTACATATGTACATGTAATTTGTTATTCCTAATAGTATTAGATGTGTTTAACTGATTTTCTCAATAGAAATTAATTTGTTTTAATACGTTTTAATCCCTTAATATCAGTAGTGAGACCACAAGTTGGTGTGGTATTAAAAGGAATTGTTTTTCAATACCCAGTGCTATACTTAATGTTGTGCTAGGTGATCCCTGGTTATGTGTTTAGCTGAGATCTTACATTCTGTCTTTCTGCTTTCCAGCTCTCTCCTTCTGTGTCCACGTTCATCCACTCAGTACCTTTCCAGCCTGCTACTGACAACAGGTCCAACTTCAACAGTGACAAGGCCTTCCACACCTTTAAGAAACAGAGGTACAGCACAGCTCCTGTTCGGATAGATACCCTCTTAACAGTCTGGTTGAGACAGTGTGGTGACTTACAAGCTCCTGCTGATTCTGTTAGTCTAAGCTAAGGCAGGTTGTTCCAAAGCCTAGGGCCCCTGGTGTACGTAACGTTTATGCTCACAGGATATAGATGAGTGCAGGGTTCATGGTTTGAGACGGGCTGAGGACAGGTGCTGAATAATAACAAGGGCCCGTCAGTGCCGCTAACCATCAGTTACACCTGTGCTATCTGATGGTTTTGCTGTTTGGTTCTCAGGGATATTTTCTATGAGGTTCTACGGGAGTGGGAGGACTTCCACAAGGAACCTGGATGGAACTTTGAGGCTGCTTTAGGTAGCAGGATCAGGTAAGACCAATGACCCCGTGACCCCATGAGCCCATTTTCAGGGCTCTATGGTCCCATTTATTTAAGTTGCACAAATTAAATTAACTTAAATTAAACCTTAAGGAATGCTATTCTCTTATTTTGCTTTCTTCTTCCAGGGGAATGGTGAGTCAACTGAACTCTGCAGGAAACCACTCCCATTTCGCCCGTCTGTTCCTAAAGCAGCTTGTGCAGGTAAAGTATTATCTAATTTCTAACAATACAAACATAACGTTATAATGTAATACAATTTCTACATATCGTATCATATTGCATCCTTGAATTTGATGTTCAGTAAGGTGTGGGAACCCCAACACGTAGACCCTGGCAGCTCTCCCAACCTGTCTCCCATAGCGGGTATAAACAAACACTAAAATGCCCGCTTCCTCCAGATGTGTAAAGGCCCCCATCTGAACACGTCTCCCGGGGACACGTCTGACGCCGACCTGCTAGGCATGCTGGGAGCAGACAGCCTGGGCCGCCTGAAACGTCTGAAGGAGCGTCTTATTCAGCCGCATGGCATCGTGGGCCCCTGCCCTCCCCCGTCCTTCCCTGAGCACCAGGAGTTCTTCAGGGACTTCCTGCAGGCCGCAAGCTGGTGAGATGGCATCTCAAAGCAAATAACGCAAATTATACTATATCCTTATGAAGATAATTAGTTGCCACGGGGTATTGTCAGAAACAAGATACAGTCTTAAGTTAGCTGATAGCTTAAATAGATTTAGATTAGATAGATTAGATTCAAATTTATTGTCATTATACAGCACAAGTACAGTACAACGAAAAGAAGTTTGGCATCCAACCAGAGTGCAAACGTAACAGTAAGTGCAAATATACAATGTACAATATACAGGTGATTAAGTGAGAATAATATAAGTATAATATAAGTATAATATAAGTCAAATATAAGTGAATATATAAGTGAGAATATATAAGTGAAAATATAAGTGAATATATAAATGAGAATATATAAGTGAAAATATAAGTGAGAATATTAGTATATATATACTAGAGTAGTTAGAGTTCAGGCTCCTGAACCCTGAAGAGGGGGATGGGAGGAGGAGGGGAAACACTCCTTTCGTCTCTCGCCACCAATCCTCTCTGACTCACATAACAGCTCATTTGAATAAAACTCCCATGATCCTCCTTGGCTCTCTCTCGCTGAGCAGATCGGACCCAAACCGGGTCTACAGCGGGCTCCAGAGCCCTCGTCAGAACCAGCGACCCACATGTATTTATTATTAATGTTGGAAACTATCCGAAAATCCCGGTGCTTTTGTTACTCATCTGACACCATATTAGTTCTGTTGTACAGGACTAGCCCTATAAATAGTCGACAGTAACAGAGTAGAGTTGTGTTATTTCGATAACACATATACTAAAATTGGAACGATACAGAGAAGATTAGCATGGCCCCTGCGCAAGGATGACACGCAAATTCGTGAAGCGTTCCATCTTTTTGTTTTGGGTCCAAGCCTTTCTACGATGAAAAATGAGATATTATTTTTTAGATTTCCCATCGACTCCCGTGTTATTTGGTTCGCTAGTGAAATACTGGCCCCTAGCGGTGAGTTCTGCTCCGTGCCCACGCTGTTACCTCTGAGCGAATCGGCGTCAGAACAGTTTTTATAGAAGCGTTTAAACTAAAATTAAACGTGTTAACTAGTCAGATTATCTGTTAAAACGGCCTTCTTTCTACAATGACCTACAATGCAAACTGGATCAGTCCAGCCGGCACGGTTTACAGCCAAGCTATGGAGCGGATCGGTCTCGTCCAGGTCTAATATTTGCGTTGCGTTGAGTTCATTTTGGCTAATTTCTAATGTTTGAGAACGTCCTGTCCGTATACTTAGAAATGTAATACTCTGTTATAGATTTTTGTTATCAATCCATACTACGATCTATTATACAATTCAGTTTCTAACGTTTTGTGTGAAATTATTTAATTAGTTGAATAAATAAAAGATTAAATTGAAAAAAAAAGACCTAATTGCCCCGTCGTGGGTTACAGCCCTTAACCTCGTATCATGTTGAAGGTGTCTCTGTCTAGTCCGTCTAACATCACCTCCTTGCTGTGACCCCAGCTGCCAGCTGAACCAGCATCTGAAGGACAGTCTGTGTCAGCAGCTGCTCCAGCTGGATGAGGTTTCCATCCTGGGACCCGTCGCCTCCTCCGGGGAGGGGGAGGAGGAAGGAGAGGGGGACATGGAGCAGCAGGTATGCGGAAAAAGCCCGTGTTGTAGAGAGATCGGTCAAATAGTTTAAAATGTCCACGTTGCCGTTGACTTACTGCATTTAAACAGGCGCATGTATGAGCATATCCATGCACTTCTCAAGGGGGGTGGTCAAGAACACAGAAAAGCTAAGAAAATTGTCATCTCCCATTAGGAAAGAATGGTAGATGAGTGCTTAAAAATCTGAAATCCTGGAATATCACATCCCTGCTTCTCTCTCTCTCTGTATCTCTCTGTCTGTCTCTCTCTCTGTCTCTGTGTGTGTCTCTCTCTCTGTCTCTCTCTCTCTCTCTGTCCCTCTGTGTCTGTGTGTGTGTCTCTCTGTTTCTCTCTCTCTCTGTATGTGTGTGTGTGTGTCTCTCTCTCTCTCTCTGTGTCAGGATGAGAAGCAGCGCTTCTCCTCGGTGCTCCTCCTGGCTCGTCTGCTGGCCAAGTTCCTGGGATTCATCTCCTTCCTGCCTTACCAGACGTCTGACAGACCGTCCAGGACGATCCAGGAGACCGCTATAGCCCTCCGCAGCAAGGTGAAAACAAACAAATCACGTTAATGATGTAATATATCCCAAACCTCGGTCACAACGTGTAATTCTTCATGGTGTTTACCTGCTTGTAGTACCAGGTGGTTGAGGTTTGAGGTTTGAGGCTTTAGGGATAGTTTCAGGTACGTTGTCACAGAACAGAATACTAAATAGACGTCCAATTATTTTCATACAATAATCTTAGCTCTTTGTTACTCATACGTTGTGGAGGACTTTTTTGGGTCAGAATTAAAATGTAATCATTAAATGATAAATGTTTTTTTATTTGTTTACTGTAGCACTACAAATGATCACGCCACAATTAAATGTAAAAGGGAAATTTAAATTGAAAAACAATATGCAGCAATAACCTAATTTCCCCACAGTCAGAGAGGAATAAAGATAATAATAGTATCTATCATATCTGTTTCCATGCATTCAGTTTCA
>OMKK01084299.1:0-11732 GCA_900302305.1 Polymixia japonica
TGTGTTCTCCCGAGCGGGGAGATAGGTCAAACAGACAGACGTTTGGCATTTCATGTGAAGAAATGTGCTGGAGTCAAAATATTAAGTTGGCCATTCAACTGTCTGTGGCGCAGAAGGACAGAGAAAAGTATTCAGGGTAACGACTGCAGGTCTCGGGTCAGAGCTTTACATAATGATGTTAGTTTTCTAAAGGGTAATAACGACACAAAGAACGTTTTGAACTTCCAATCGAAATATAATAACCAATGAATCGATAGATTATTGTTATAAATGAAAAAAATACTTTCTAAAGACAACAAACAGTACAGAAGTCGCCAAAACAGTGGTATTGCTACAGTAAAGAGTTCAAGTCTGATAGCGCTGCCCTGCAATTATTACCACCATGCCAGCTAAACAGTATTGGGTACCGAAGTTTGTGTAATTTCCAAGAGAAGCCCCAAGAGTCCAGGCGAGGTTGTGGGAATCTGTAAACACACAGATCAAACTGAATCTCAAAGGCCCTGCAGCGCCCAAGAGAAAGGGAAAGTGATTGTGGATAGCACCACTATCAAACAAGGAGACAGCCCAATTGGCCAGTGAGGGACTTAAACTCATTACCGATCAGGAATACTGGGGCGAAATGTTGCCTTAAAGTTGGTCTACTTATCGCTGTGAAAATGGGCCTCTCTAAAGGAGAGTTCGGAGATGTCACTCAGTGAAATGAACTCACTGCAAACGCTCACCAAGTTAACTGTGATCCCGCAGCATGTGTTAGGCGCACTGCATTGAACCGTGTACACAGAAAGCTTGCGCTGGGTCGTAACGGTGTCGCACGTTGCTGGACGCGGGCAGCGAGATGAAAAAGGAGGTTTGGATTAGTACATTAACATCGCACCTGCGCCTCAAAGTAAATGCTTCAACCTTTTATTGATTTCACCTCTGAAATTCACTTGACTAATGATAGAGAAATGGACTTGAATGGGGTGAGGATAGCCTAAGGAGGGACTTTTAAGACTTTAAGGAGGTAATTAAGCCGGGGATTCTTCAAATGGACGTGAAACTCAATATTAGTTGGTTTTCTACTGCTTTGTGTACTAACTGTATGTTTGCGCTTTCCAAACAATTATCTTTTTTTTTTTCTGGTTTCAAAGAAACCGACGCACCATCCAAACTTTACAGCTGCTTTATAAAAATAGGTCATAAACAAAGTGCAGGCAAAGGCATCATACTATTTTAGGAACCTTAACACCTTTATTCGCACAGAAATCAAGGTTGATTTACAACTTTCAAAAGGCTTCTGGAACACCTGCATGTTAATTATCATTGAGAATACCAACTTAATGCTTATTAGCAATGAGAATGCTTTAATCCTCCTAAAACCAGATGATTAATGTGTACATATCATCATACAGAAATATCTCAGCAAAACAAGGTCAACTGAAATTACACAAAGGACACTGTGTAAAAGACAGATTAAAAGACTACAGTATGACCTCATTATTCTCAACAATTGCTGTCGATTTAATTTAGATTTTCTTAAGGATGAAATTAATTATAGGGTTTGTTAAGCAGTTCTCTAGGTATTTCCTTGTTATTTATGCATTTACCTGAAAAATAGTCAAATTCCAGTCTTGGAAGTTTCATTCAAAGTAATAAATATAATGTTTTGTCAGTATTGTCAGTTGTTGGCATTGGCAACCAGTACAGTAATCTCAGAGATAATCAGAATATACCACAGCCTGCTTGCAATGTAATTGCTTCCTCACAAACCTCTGCTCTGTTATCCAGCCAATCAAGAAGGCTTTTTGGGTGGATATTCTCCTATCCAGTCAATCACGGCCAAATGCGCACAGTGAGTAGGGTAGACAGATGGACTGAGGAACCAGGAACCAGGAACGAGGGGGATGTGAGCGTAGTAGTATGTGTTTACTGCATTTAACTGAGCTCTAATGAATTGCAAGGGTTTAAAACACTGCTTCAAGATGCTCGCTCCTGGTGACTTTTGAGGGAAAAGTCTCAACGTTCTGTTCCATTAACTTGAAGTTGAAGTTCTAATTAAAGTTCTAATTCCAACTAAGTAGCACTAGCCCTTTCTAAATTAGACCCCTGCGGCCATGTGTTTGGAATGAGCAAGGAAGTGAGTCAGGTGAATTGCAAGGAAAAAGCCACGACTCAGCGATTTCCGCTCACGTTGCGCCTCGACATTTAATAGGGCACCTTTTTCTGACCGCCAGAGACCTCCCATACTGAAGGTCAGATGTTCAACCCACAGTCCAGCAAACCCCCGGAGTCCCTAATTACACCGTGTCTGAAATGGTGATTTAGGTGATTCATCTTGATTTGTGTGTTTGTTGAATTATCCTTCTTCTTTTCTCCTTTCCTCTTTTGTGGTAACTAGTCTCTATTTGTTCTATTCTCATCTGTCATATTCTGCGCTGTTGCGATGAGCCAGTGTCCCACGGTGATCATTAAAGCTTGATCTAATCGAATGTAAAACTCCTTTTCCGACAACGTAGGCCACCTTGCCCTGTTTGGCCCTCCTAGTTACCCTTATAAAAGGCCAAAATGTTTTTGTTAGGGTATCTCTCTATAATAAAAAACAAATAAAGGGGTTTACACTATTATAATAGTTTTAATAAAAATAGTGCTATCTGAAATTCAACATTTCAATATTTGAAAAACCCAGGTGATTCATTCCTCAAAGACCATTTTTGCACACAGATCATACGCAGATTATTTCGTGAGCCAGGGCCCCATGATTCGTGATTGATAAATCTATCAATCTATCAGGTAGCCACACTTGACTCTCATGGCAGCAATCATTTTGTAAGAGTAGGCAACATTTCTTTCAAATAGTAGAAATCCCCTTTGACAAATCCTGTCATACCCCACAAAGAAGTCAACCATTTTGGACAATAGCTTTATTTTCAGTGATGCAGTGCAACATTGATAGAACTACTCTATCACTATACAGTTGTTGCCTCACAGTAGTTCTACTTTTAACTTGTTTTCTTCCTGACTTGAGCTCTGTTTTCACATCAGAGATTTTTGCTCTTTGTGTTCGCCTCCTCTTACTATTTGTTAATGGTGCTCTCACTGTAGCTGACTGAAGTAAACAGAATGGCTTTTTAAAATGGAAAACCATTTAAATCCCCAATGACCTGAAGTAGTATTTCTAAGAAATACCAAAAGGCTGCTACCAATTTCTGCAATAGAAAACACTGACAGGAGAACGTTTTCGTGTCTGGTGATAATAAGCTGCTCAAATTCCTGAATTAGGTGTCCGACATTCCTAACTAGAAAGTAACTGACACTTCTCTCTATTTATCTGCCACTCTCTCTTTCTATCGTGAGGACGGAGGACGACCTGGATGGGGGAAATCTTCACAAACACTGGGAAGAACATGCTAACTCCACCCAGACACCGTACCAAAACTGATATGTTTAGTTCTTCTATTGGCACGCTTGCTTTCTTATTGTCAGGTCCTTTTTTTTTGTTTCATAAGGGTTGTCTCTCATCTCTCTCTCTGTTTTCTGTCTCTCATGCTGCCATAACTTAGCCCTGCTGGCTCAAGATTGGTTTTATACAACAGTTGGTTCTGATCAAGCGATCTGATTGGTTATTTGCTGCGACATAACAGTAGCCGCATCACCTGTATCATTCCGCTACTAAGTAACAATTGAATGTTTACCTACAATGCATAGCCAGGCCTAGTCTTTCAGACTATTTATGTTGCTAAGCAACACTTATTTTGTGGAAGTATTTTTTTTTTTTTGCAGAGCGCAATTAAAAACAATTAAAAAATATATAAAATCATAGCTAGGTTATTGTACAAAAGCTATTGCATAAAAGCATGAGCCGACCAATTCACAGCCGTGATGTTATATACTATAACACAAGGCCTCTCGTGCTCTATTGTTTAATTACACTCTGACTCGAAACTGATCTTGAGTCAGCAAGGCTACCACTGGCTGTGTTCTGTGTTCTCTAATCCGGTTCTCCCAACTCTTCAACTTCATGAATTCACCATTTAACTCTAATGGGGGTTTCTAGTTTTGTTATCTTTTTGTCAGTACTGTACTCTTTATTCAAACTGATTGTAAAATTAATTGAGAAACGATTTCTTTAACTGAAGCCATCAACTTTTTCATCATTTCCAAAAACGAACCGGAGATACGGCGATAGATTGTTTTTTGCAGGTTTTTTGCACCTCAGGGAACGTAAACATTTCCTGCCACTGTAGAAAGAACCTGATCCATCATGTAGGTGGCCTAGTTACACTTCTGTCATTGGTCATTGCCACCGGTTACTGTGAGCATTAGTGACAATTATAAGCTATGGTCTGGACTCAGAAGACAGTTGAACACTTTTCCTGTTTCTAAACAACGTTTCAGTTTCTAATCCTGAGGCCACTGTGAATGACAGAAAGTTAAGGTATGACCTTGGCCGTATCTCTTGAAAGGCACAGAAATTGGGGGTTGTAAGTTTGGCTATAAACGTGTCTCAAGTTTAAACAACGGGGTTGTTTGTACCTGAATGTTTCTACCTGTCCCAGGGGGGGCACCTGTTCTATTTACACAGGCAAAAACATATTCAGGCTGTACATCTAACGTTTGTTTGTATAATTGACTCAAGTTAATTTACCCTCCCTATCCCTCGGTTTATTGCACTTGTCAATACTTCACGGTCATGAGCCCCTCCATATAATTTCAGCTTTTAGCTTTCATTAATTAAGTTCTGTTTACCTGCGTCTTAAGAGGCTATACGTTCAACGTAATCTTTGATCTGTTCTGCCGTTGCATAGTAATAAACACATTTGATGAACCTCATTTGATGTTGTGGGCGCAATGTCTGGAACTGTAGCTGTAGCCATGGTTATGTTTTATTATCTTGTGACTGGAAGATCACAGGTGGAACTGGCCGGGAAAGAGAAAGACCGTCACCTTCCTCTTCCGTAACAACTACCGCAGGGTGGCCTTTGTGCAAAGTGCTTAATCCTCAATTACTCCATTGGAGTTGGTGGTGAAGTCTACATACAGAATAATTAATTTCTTTCCATGTTTGTTTTTTTTTACTGTACATTTTTACTCAACTTGTGATGTTATTTCGCTTTATTCTACTTTGTTTGTTGAAAATTGTTCATTCTAATTACATGTGGCAGGTATTACTATTTATATACTTTGCTTTACATTATGCTGTGACAGCGTAATTTCCCCCCTGGAGATAAATATAGTTCAACTTCTCTTATCTTATCTTTCTGCTGGGCTGCTTGTGAGTATGTGGAAGTGTCTAGACGTGAAGCTGCTGGAAAACAGCACGCGGTCAGAACAACGAACCTCTCGCGGACGAATTAAAGGTTAAAAATGAAAAAAAATGAAACATAATTTGCAACAATGTAAAAATATTTTCTATCAAGCAATGTGTGTCACTATTTTCTTTACCAATGAATTCCATTTAAAGCATTTTAGCTGGTAATTAAACTGTGTAGGGATTAAATTGGAATTAGATTAGTCTTAATCTTATTAGAATTAAATTAGAGTTTGACTAAGCTCTGGCTCAATATTTTAATGTGAATTTTTCTCATCCAAATGTTTTTCTTTTTTTCTGTTGCCCTATATTACCTCAATGTCTTTACTTCATGTTTGTGCTTTTATTTACAATACCGTCGACTATTGTGACTATTATCACCATCCTTACAGGGAGCAGAGTCCAGCGGGATAATTGATTTCCTGCTCTGGTGTTGATATTCAAATTACAAACTACAAATGTTCGAACAACAAGAGCAGAAACAAGAGAAAGCTGTACGTTTGTAGTACTTTAAAATGTGACCGCTTTTATTCGTTTTCCTTTTCTCATTGTCTTGTTTCGCCAAACTACAAACTGCATGAGCTTTGTGGAACAAGTAGGATCTCTCTTGAAATACAGGTTCTGACTGCACGTCCCGCGGATTGCTTGAGGAATTCCAGTGGACCGTGCGCACATAAGACGGCATCCGCCTGATTTGATGTCATTACTTTGTCTTTTCCAAACCATTACCACACGTGAATTCAAATGTCAGCGTTCACTCCTGCCTGCGAGCACAAAGACTAGGAGGCAGAACTAGGTCAAATAGTATTTGCAGATTATTCCGAGCCTTTGTTTTTACCTTCTCTGCGCACCAGATGGGTGGGGTTTACTGTATTAGGGATTCAGAGAGTGTCAGGTACGCTGTCAGTCACAACAAGGTGTGCTAAATAGCTTTTCCAAATACTTTGCCGCGAGTGTCTAAACTTTCTCGCACTCATTCTATTTTCCTATGTGTCCCCCTAACTAGGCTAAAACAACCCAGAAAAAAAATCATTTGTAAATGCTATTTGACCCATAAGAGGCAGAGCACACGTTTGGCATGAGATGTGCAGTGTGGCACAAGCGGGGAGGGCCGTCGTCTTTGCACACCTGCTTCGTTAAACCTAAGTGGATTTTCTCCATATCTCAAGTCCCCTGCTCAAGTGCCTGTTTCTGATCGTAAGACGGCGTGGAGGACGGGAAGGAGCAGCGCGTGGAAGACCTCGACGGCTCCGCGCACCAGCCCCTAAATAACCTCCATGGTGCCACTGTTGGAATTGAATAGGCTTCCTTGGTGATTTAAGGGCTGGTTTACGGCAACGCCATAAGGTAACGCACTGCGGAGGACATTGAAACAAGCCCGGAAAAAAAACAATAAAAAAAACCCACACACACACGCACGTATGTGTACTTCACCTACTAACCCGCAACACACGCAAATAGCAAATCTCATGAATGGAAAGCGAGTGGACACGCACACGCGAACAATATCAAATAAACTGCGCGCATGTTTGCATGCACAGTATAGCATAGTACTCACACTAAATCTTATAAATGGGCACACACACACACACTGGATAATGTTATGCATTTGCATGCATTCATGGGGCACTGTGATTTAGATGTACATTAGATCCCGTAGCGCGCAGTGCACACAACTCCTCCGCCCTCTGCTCTGTCTTCCTTATGTTAGGACCAGCCCGGCCATTTCAGGCCATGTTCAGCTATAACGTTATTCGCTGTGTTTACACGGTGATGTCGTACTGCTGAGGCAGCTAGAGTGGTTTTAAGTGGTGGCAGACTGTGTTCTCTCTCTCCTCCTGGACACAGTACATCAGTGGAGAGTATTGGGTGTGGTGCAAACACGGTCCTCTCTGCCTGTGTGGACATGCCAGCGGAAGAGTGAGATGTGCGCGTGTGTGTGTGTGTGTGTGTGTCTGTGTCTGTCACCAGAGAGCAGATTCTTAAAGACCCCATGAAACGGCTGGCAGATTCTGCATATTTAGATTCTGCATATTTACGTAAAAAGCAGGAAGTAAGGGAGGGACTAGTAGCCAATAACACTGAAGACTTAACGCATTGTGCTAGTTTAGCTTAATTAAATTAGCTTAGCGCTTAAGACTAACGCTATGGTCATTGGACACAAAATTAGTATATGCTATGGTGCAGGATGAGTCATCACACTTTTTAATTGTTTTACAGGAAATTACAAACTCTAAAATACCATTAAGAATACCTACAAAACAACTTTTTTGTCATTGTTGGGCCAGATATATGTGACGAAAAAAACGTAAACATCTATTTTGATTTCATGGGGTCTTTAAGGGAATCAGAGGGCACCATGTTCTCGTGACCCCATAGTTCTGTTGTTGGCTTTCTGCCTTCAAGCCTTCTGCTTCTATAATAACACTGTTCTTCCCTATTGTTCATCCCCTATAATCCACACTCTTCTAATCTCCATTTTCTGATACTGTACGAGCTCTTGCCATCGATCCTGTGTTTCCCAAAACACTGCTCTTCCTCTTCCTTCTTACCATTTAGCCACGCCCTTCGACCTCTCAGAGTCTCCTTTCCTCAAAACGGTAACGCTCATAAAAGACAGCTTCTTTTTCTCTGCCCCGTTCCTCTTCACGCGTTACCTTTTCTTTCCAGAAACATTACTGCTCACCCGTGTCAACCATTTAATTTGTCTCCTCTCCCCTCCTCTTTCCTCTTCCTCCTCCACCCAGCGCCCTCCCTCATTTCCGATGTCCTCCTCTGATTCTTCGTCTCCACTGAAGGGAACATGAATGGACCGCGTAGCAGCTGTATCTCTGACAGTACTAATAGGGGAGATATTTTACTTTAAGCAGGGGCTGGGGCGGGCGTTGTACCTCGGCTGTTCTGCAGCTGTGTCCCGGGTCAAAGTGCACCACCACACTGTGAAAGGCAGCCGCGCGCAGTTAACCGACCGTTCACGTTTTAACATTCCCGCCGCAGTGAAGATAAGCGCTCCCCGCTGAGTACGCGAACATCACATGTTCCAGTTGGTGGATAATATTATGTAAAAGGGGTTTACTCTACCGCGAGGGCGTAACTTTTTAGCAGGGCTGGACCCACTGGGAGTCAAACCACTACCCTTGACAGCGCTAGTGTCATGCTATACCTATTAAGTTAAAGTATTGAAAGTCTAGAATGGCGTTAGCTAGCATTTCATTTAGCTAGCGTAGCAATTAATGCAGCACAGTGTCCAATCCTTGCACAAATAGTTTGACATGCCATCCCGGCTCACTAAAAGTGGAATACTTTTTTACCATTTTTCCCACAGTTCTCCGGTGTGGTGATGTCTTTGGCGAAACATATAACCAATCGGGGCACAGCCAATGGATGTGCCAAATCAGATTACCGGCCATGAGCGAGTGAGGTTTTGGGGATATTATTTTTCACTTCACAAGCTATAAAGTTCTGAGTTCTGCCAGCAGCAGTATTTTTCAAGTGCGTAATGAGGACAAGGCAAAGGCAGGTGTGTGCATACACGCACGCACACGCACACGCACACACATGAAAGAAACAGATGCAGGTAACAACATGAAACAACAATATAAAAAAAGAACCGGGTTGTTAAAACCTATGATAAAAACGTTGAGGCATTCATCCAAGCTTTCTTTTCAAGTTTTTAATTTTACCCATTAAATACCACCTGTTATATGCCACGATGTAGACACTCTTTTCCCACACCAGTCAATGCACCACATTAGCATAAAGAGGATGCTATTTGCAAATTGTATGTCTGCCAAGCATAGGGAAAAATTGGTGTGATGTTATGAAGGTGTCTCGTGAAAACACGTTCAGATTTAGAATATTTGACGTTTGTCAAGATTGAGATGCTGAGGGGGCGAATACCATGTTGTATGAATGTTGCTTGAATCCAAAAGTGTTTTCTGGTATGGCTGACCTTAAAAATACATTTGAGAGACACTGGGAATATGTTTGTCTCTCTCTCTCTCTCTCTCTCTCTCACTTTCTCTGTCCCTCTTCGCTTTCTCTCTCGGGCTTCACTGTTTTCTCTCTCTCTCCCTCTCTCTCTCTCTCTCTCGTACACACATAGACTCACAAAGGTGGCGTAGCCACGGCAGTCAGCTGTGCCGACGGTATTAATAATGAACAGAGTGGAGCAGGTCCAGCTCCGTCTCAGCCTGCAGCAGCAGCAGAGCTGGGAGTCGGAGGAAGGCCTCCAACGGTGCAAGTGTGCCATCTACTGAGAAACACGGATGAGGGAGACCGCAAGTGTGTGTGTGTGCGTGCGTGTGCGCGTACGCAGACGCACGTACTGGAACGGTTGAAGAAGTCCGTTGAACTTACCCTCGTTGGAATGTTGTTTTTTTTGTCTCCAAATCAAAAGTGCGCACATCTGTTTGGTTGTTTGTTGTATTGGTGAACATAGGAACTGTGGTTTGAGAATAGGAAGGAGATTCAGTTTATACAGTGAGCTGTAGTCTGTGTGTTAGTCAGCGGAGAACCGCGGGGTCTGGAGATCACCGAACACTATACTGACAGCAGGAAGAAGCATTTCCAGCACCACACAGACCTAGACGGTTCATAACAGTTAGCAGGCTAACCGAAATACGACAACACAGCTAGTGTTTTGTTTTAACATTTGGTTACTTATAGTACTAGGTCTTATAGTTTTTTCTTAACCAAAGAATTGTACCTCTTAAAAAGCCCTGACAGGCCTCCACCGGTGTTACTTTGTTAGAACTCGTCAATCAGTTTAATGCATAACTGAAGCAAGAATAGCAGTATAAAATAATGAGAGGTTAAAATAAGCGAAACACAGAAAGGTTCTAGTGGAAAAACAATCTTTTGTCCAAATCTAGAGCGATCTTTTTTCATTCGGCTGGAGCAGCAAGAGCCGACCTAGACCGAGTTCACGTTCAACGCTCTGAATGCGTATCTCTCATAGAAGATGAGAGAATCCGTTACCATGGCATCGTTCCGTTGCAGATGGATAGCGTCGCGAGAAAGGGGATTTATCCCACCTATATGCTGATAACGTGCATAAACTAAAACGAATGTTGTTCTGTTGTCTGAAAGATAACGCTTTCACGATGAACCCATTTAGTAAATCACACGAACGCAAGTTTCATTCTGCGCACGTCGAATGATATCTGCTCATTCAAAATAGCACAAGGTAACATCCGATCCCGTGACTTGATAAACGACAATATAAAGCGAAAAGGGAGAGGATGAGAGACGAGATATGTAGCCAAAACTGAAACATTTACTAATTGAATCTTCTTTTCTTTTTTTTTCTTTTCTTTTTTTAAGCATTTTATATTTTCATTTGAGCTTTTACCGGAGAGCGAGACGTGTGTTTTCACACCTGCGGCGGTGATCCTGTGGATTTCATTGTTCCAAGCGAGATCAAGCAGTCCCAGAACAGAAGGTAAAACATCTCAAATACTGCTTTAACCCACGGCAGGGTACAGCGCGCTCAAATGTGGAGGAATTTCACACATATGGCCTCAGCGCTGGCACTGATCCTGCAAGTGAAATGATGGATTATAGAAGAATGTATATATAGTATAACTCCCACCGCCTTAAGCTGTATATCCAATACTTGCATATTTGCATGCAGACAGTCAGGTGGATTTGAACCTGCTGTACACAACCGATGAGATCAAATCAAATCAGATAAAACAAATATCTCTCCTCGATGCGTCTCTCCTGTCTCATTTCTCCTCTTCCTTCTCTTTCTTTCTTTCTTTCTTTCTTTCTTTCTCTCTCTCTTTCTCTCTTTGTTTCTGCCTGTTCTCAACGGTGTCGCCTCCTCCGTCGCTCCTCTGTCTCTCGCCCAGTCCTCTCTCTCCTTTGTCAAGAACAGCGAGAGACAGATACGGGCATCTGATCTTTCAAGACATTGTCTTCAAAGGAGATCAGCGTGCACGCGCCTGTGTGTGTGTGTGTGCGCGCGTGCGTGTGCGTGCGCACGGACACGCGTGTGAATGCTGACATGTACAAGTGGCGCGTCTGGGGTGTGCCTCTGCGTGAGAACGGCTCCAGCTGCGTTAGGTATTCATCGTATCTGTCCCGAACATCAATCTCAACTTTATTTCCTTGATGCGTCCATTGCAGACGTGCTCAGAGTGTGCGTGTGTGTGTGTGTGTGTGTGTGTGTGACTGTCCGTCGACCTGACCGGTGCAGGATATGTATGGACCTCTTCTCTTTTCATCCAGTGTACAGCTTCCTGCACTCTGTCACCAGTGAGCTCAATCTGTGTCTTGATAAGTCTGGGTAACATCAAGGAGAAGCAATGTTTTATTCATTGGCACAAAGCTCCTGAATTCACTCAAATCAAATTCGCCCGCCTTTGTTTGAGAGATCAAGCTCTGGGTTTGACACGTATCGAGAAATGATTGGATTTGTTTGACTGAGGTAAGGAAAGGG
>OMKK01084303.1:0-11757 GCA_900302305.1 Polymixia japonica
GAGAGGACAGGAGAGGAGAAGAGAGGAGAGGACAGGAGAGGAGAAGAGAGGAGAGGACAGGAGAGGAGAAGAGAGGAGAGGACAGGAGAAGAGAAGAGAGGAGAGGACAGGAGAGGAGAAGAGAGGAGAGGACAGGAGAGGAGAAGAGAGGAGAAGAGAGGAGAGGACAGGAGAAGAGAAGAGAGGAGAAGAGAGGAGAGGAGAGACACATCTCTTTTACACCACTCTGTCCAGTTCAGTTACTGGCTTTGTTCCATCCCTGACTGCAGAAGGCTGCCCTGCCATCTTTCTGCAGCCACATACACACACAAACAGCTCCAACCCAAACATCCCAACCTTATTTTAGTATTCTTTTAAATAAACTGTACGCAAGAATAAAAAAAAAACGATTTGTGTTACCTTAACTGGGTTTAATTCAACCCAAAGTCTGAACTGAACCTGACCCGGCCTAGCCCTCCACAGACATCTTAAAAACCATCACAAACTCCACATCTCCTCTCAACGTGTTGGCCTCCTCTCTCTCTCTCTCCGTCACCAGGTGTTGGTATTCTACCATCACACTTCAGCCGAGGGCTGCCCTGTCATGTGGCCTGGAAATAAGATCCCTGCTCCCTGGGCGAACACCACTGAACCCGTCAAGCTCATACAGGTCAGCATGCAACATACAAACACACGCAGTGGGAAACCAATGGACTGGATTGGATTTTTGGATCCAATCCTAGTATTAACATTTAGGGAGACAAATCAATTGCAATTGCAAGATACGATGAAATGCATCAAATAGTTTTTGTACATTTTGTATTTGATACTCTCCTCTCTAGTTCCTGGAGACCACTTTGAGTGAGAGGGCCAAGCGGGGGTCCTTCCACGTGTCCCAGGCTATCCTCACCCCCAGGGTCCAGACCGTGGCCACGGGCCTGGTCTGGGGGCTACGCAACTACCTGGTGGAGAAGTCAGTGAAGCTAATTGTGTGTGTGTGTGTGTGTGTGTGTGTGTGTGTGTGTGTGTGTGTGTGTGTGTGTGTGTGTGTGTACTCATCCATATAAAACTCTTCTTCTGACAGATCAATGCTATTTTCTTAGCCAGTAGAGGGCAGTAGAGTAAATGCTGCTAATCTTATGCCTTCGACTAACCAAACACTGTTAGGAAAAGGAAGAAATGGACAGTATAATCACAAACAGGGAACAGGGAATAGGGTTATGATAGTTCAGGGGTTTTACAGTAAAAGAGATAAACACTGCTATACCTGCTACTCCGCAACTTTTTTCCACATAAATGTGAAATAGCAAGAATACCAGTGTGACTGAAACATATAACATCATGGTATGTGCGGCATGTTTCACCCACTTAATATGTAGAAAGACTGGGTACATTTTTTTCCACACTGAACATGTATCTGCATTTCTAGCTTCCCTGTGATGACACTGTCCAGTCCTTCTTTTTCCCCACTAGGGATTAAAGAAGGGAGAGTGAAAACCTTCCAAATCTAAGATAGCATCAGACTGACAACTCAGAGCAAGTAAACAAGACATTCCCATTGTTAAGTATAGATTTAAGGAGAAATTTAAGGGGAAACTACAGTTTACCTGCCCGTTATCCTGGTTTGTTAGGTTTGAACCAATCAGCTACTGATCCTGGGGGATAGAACTCTGGTGTGGACGTTCCGGCGAGACAGGAAGTGGCCTAATTTTGCACTTCCGAGGAAATGGGATTGTTTATTATCGTTGGATAAACATTCTGACTTCCTGGTTTTGTTCTGCCGGCTGCTGGAACTTAGGAGAGTTTAAGGGTGTTAGAGTTGATGCAGTTAGAGAGTCACAGGGTGTGTGTGTGTGTGTGTGCCCAGAATCAAAACAGAAAGTCTTTGAAAGCAAAGCATAGATTTTGAGACGATAGCGGGCTCTCTCTTTCTGTCAGACAGACAGACAGACACATTATATTATATTTTCTCTTCTGTTGTAACCTACATATCTTTATATGACCTGTTTCCCCATCTAAACCCAGTTCCTTTTTACCTCTCTGTCACCACCTGTCCTCTTCTTCACTGCCTCTCCATTCAACACACCAACTGTCTGTTGGTCTCTCATCATTAATTCATTCATTCATGCAGTCATCTATTCATTCATTCCCCTGTCTTCTCCCTCCCTGAACCAGAAACCTGCCAACCATCATGACGTGGGTTGAGGCCCAGAAACCCGGGGTGGACGGAGTCAACATCATCACGTCAGACTTTGTGGAGCTCACCGACTTTGCCAACACTGTCATCAAACTCAACAACCTGCTGCTGTCGGACCATGACCGCAAACCAACATGACAGTCCACACACAAGGATTAAGGTGTGCCAGTGTGTTTGTATAGTGGAGGTCGAATTTGGATGGTAGATCTTACCACCCTGTTGAACAGAGTTTTATGTTGGATTGGAATCCTGGGACCTTGTTTATGAAAACATTCTTTGGCTTGATTCTTGATTCTATCTTCTATCTCTATCTGTTCAAAGAATATGAAAAACTAGTTAAAATACTTTTCATTCATATGTTGGATGATAATGTGATATACAGTATTACTGATCCACGAATGGACATTCTCTTTCTGCTTGTCCTATGTCCCGGGAGATCAAAGCCCAGGGTCAGCTGCAGCACATTTTACAACCTTTACAACCAACATTTCAGGATTCATCAACTAACTTTTGACATTTTTAACCTCTGACTTGGTGTGGACCGGCTCCCTTAACACCGAAATGAAAGTCAGCAACCAACCAACTCAACAACAGAAAAGAACTGTGCATTCGTCACTGGAGTACAGCATTCCCAGTTAAATTTGACCAAACCATTCCAATGGAACCTGTCAACATGAAACACATCACGTCAATTCTATCCAATGGCAGCTGCACCACAGGTCACCTGACCAGAGATCCCCAGCTGCCTGTAATAACGAGAATATTGGACAGTAATCATGTTACTATCAGGGATGTGATTTTTTTCAGGTTTCAAGAGGATTTCAAGCTTTTGGTTGTGCAAGGCTTTACGTCTCTAGCGGAGAATTTGCTCTCCTGCTCTTGTTGGTTATTATTTCCAGTTGTGTCCTTTTTGTGTTACCCTGATGGCGTCTCTGAATGACTTTTAAAATTACATACGACTGCTTTTTGAAAGCTTTAATATATGGATTGTAATGGAATGTAAAGTATTGGGATGAATATTATGTATATATTATGTATTGAAATGTATTAGATTGCTAATACATTTCATGTTTTCTCATGGAAAATGAGCAGTTGATGAAGGAACTTTCAAAGCTTGTTTTCTTTACTTAGTATCACATACACTCAAAATTGTCAGCTAATGGGGTCAGTGAGCTAACACTGGAATTGTTGGCTGAACACTGACTGTAATTCATATCATTTAAAGGGTTTTGAGGCAAACGTGCGCTATCAATTTCTAGTTCCTGTGCCAGTGCCTCTATGTTAAGCAAAGTCGGTTGTCATAGCTGTGGCAAAAGAGGACGTTAAGCCCCCTGTGCCAACAGCGTCTCATTACTTATGGTTTGGCCGTGTACTTTTTAACTAGAGACGCAGATGGGGGGCCCAGGCGAGGGGGACATGCGCAGAGGTGGCCAAATCTATGTGAAGCCTATGCCACAATCCTGGCACACAGTGGGGAGCGCTACACCTAGCAGTTACGTCTGTGTTTACAGTATATTCTCAGTATGTTTTTTTACGTACTTTTGTTTTGGCTGGAGATGCGAGAATAGTAACATTCTTCAGTCGCGGTACGTAGGGGGGGGAAACATCTAGAGGAGGTTGAAACCTCACTCTCTATCTCACTGTATGGCCAAAGATGTGTAAAGTCTGCATCATTGTCCCCGCTACACACAAAGATACACACACACACACAAACACTCATACGTAGAAAATACAGGAAGACAGACCGGCACACAGTCACACTCAAACACAGACATTTCTTATTTTGCTGCGTGTGTTTACTGCACGTTTATGTTGATGATCAAATAGACGATCGTAATGTTCAAGGTGAATTGTGTGGAGGGCAATTAAATGATCCCACAGCACTTTGGTTTGTTTGTGTCTGTGCATGCGTCTGCGTTTGTGTGTGTGTGTGTGTGCGTGTGTTGTGGGCCCAGTGATTACTATCCGTGACATAGACAGCAGCGCTGTGACAGTCACCCTGCATTCCTGTGGTCAGACGAGAGAAAGAAAGGAGAAAGAGAGAGAGAGAGAGAAAGCAAATGAAGCTGAAATACAAGGAAAGTCAGTTACAAAGAAAGAAAGAGAGGAAGGCGAAGGAAAAAAAAAGACAAAAAAGATGTCGTCTAATAGCACAGAAAGAACAAAGGAGATTAATTGAGATAAAAATGCGAAGCGTCTGGAATCCATTGGCTCTAGTTGTTGAGAGAAGAATGAGATGTACTGTAGCTCAGAAAAGAGGAGGGAGAGCCAGTAATCCGAACAGCTGCTTTCCCCTTTAACCTCATTTAATAAGAAAGCATTATGTTTTCTTTTCATTTCCACTCTCCCGTCTTCTCTATCTCCCGGTCCTCGCTCCTTCTTGTGTGAAACGCTCTGTTCTGGCCAGGCCGCACTGTTGACACGGTCTAGCGTCGGTCACCGAGCGCTACGACGCGCACACAAACACACACGCAGGCACTTTAATTGCGGAGTAATTACACATACCACGGCAGGCGAGTGGGAGAGCAGCGGCTCGTATGGATGGAGAGAGACAGTCACATTCCTCTGTTGTTTGGTCCTCTCTCTCTCCCTCTCTCTCTCTCTCTCACTCTCTATCTCACTCTCTCTCTCTCTCTCTCTCTCTCATTCTCTCTCCCTCTCACTCATATTCCAGTCGGCTTCCCAGGTTTCGAAGGAGAAGATGACAACTCAGGGACGATGTTGTTGATAAAGATGCTACCTGTTCTATGAAAATAAATTTCAATGTGTTTGTATTGGATATATTTGTTGTTTATGACAAACACGTAGGAGCAGGATATTCTCATATTCTACTAACCTACTGTCCCCACTGTGGGGAAGGTCTGTGTTGTCAGTGACCAAACCTGACCAGACCATCAATTACACACAGCTTTGTTTGTCTTCTCTTTTAGACCATGAGGACCATGTTATTAGGACAGCTGTAAAGGCAAATGACCTGCATCTTATGACCATTATAACTAAGAGGAGGGGGGGGGTTGAGAGGGAGAGAGAGAGACCTAAGGAAGCTTGTTAAGAAGTGCCACACCAACCCACTGCAAGCCTCTGTGAATACACCAAGCCACACGGTGTCAGTCTAATTTTAAGCCTTTATTTAGTCAAGTAGTCTCACTTGCCATCAAGATCTCATTTTCAAGAGACCTGAGAACAACAGAAATGTATAAAAATGACAGACAAGCACAATTCAGACACGTTACAGAGGCAACATTCAAGGAGAGTTTATTAAAGTAAATAGAAAAAGTCAGCAATTAAAACTTTAAAATCACCCAGTGTGACAAGAAATTCTAATTCCAAAGTTCTTTGCAATTCATTCCATTTATACAGATGCATAGTACCAGAAACCAAATTCAGTATTTATGCATGGAACATCTAAATCTAACCAATCCTGTGACCTGTTTTTGTAGTTATTGGAACAACAAAATGCTTCGTTTCAAATCCAAATTTGGATTTCTAGTTTTTGAGCCAGGCGTTCTATGTGGGCTTTGAAAGACGATCTGCTATCTAAATATTTTTAAGATTGCAAAGTTAAATTTGAGTACCATTAAGCGTAAGGATACCAAGTACATGAGTACTAGCAGTATGTTGTTCTTGTGAATAACATACATTTTGTCTTGTCAGAGTTTAAAACAAGTTTGAGATTAACGAGAGATCTCTGGAGAGCATCAAAGGCAAACTGTAGTCTGGAAAAGGCTTGGTTTGGAGTGGACCCAGTCATCTAGTCACAAATCAGTCAATAAGAGATTAGCAAAATAATAGATATAATTGTGGTTGGAAAAGCCCTACATCAGTGATGACAGAGATTATCTTTGGCTTGAAAAAAAATGTCATCCAAACTAAATACAATTCATTAACAATATTAAAGTATTGGTGTCACATGATATATATATGCTGTTCCGGAAGCTTTTTCCACCCCTCCAAGTAAAACAAATTGCTAAAACCAAATAAGATAGGAAAGAAGATAAATTAGGCCTATAGAGGATTTATTTAAAAATAGGTTTAACATGGTTCAACTGCAGACACAAGTTCTTTCATGACCTAAGCTTAAGGATTTGTCTGAATAAAAGTGCATCTCTTGACACAAGAGCTCCTAATTCCGAGTGGAATCCCTTTCAAAACACCTCCAGAGTTCCTGCACAGCCCTTGAGATCACATGGGAATTCTGGAATTCACTCGGGAATGCATTCAAGCATTCCATAGCCATCTCTGGCCCAAGGGGTCTGTGTTTGTGGATGATGTCATTGGGAAAGTTTAGCAGTGCTCATGCTAGCTAGCAACCATGGAACCATAATAACTTAATGGTTGTTGGAAACACTTGACTTGAAAGCAAGTTGAAAGAAACTGCTAGACAATTATCATGGATTGTTTTCCCGATCGCTGGATTGTTTCCCTTCATTTAGCTATTCCCTTTTCAACACTGTTTACTCTTGAGAAAAACTGAGTTAAGACCTAAAATTGGTCAAAGGTCACTCTATCTGGTGAGTCCCACATGACAAGAGGGCTTGTATATTTTTACTGTAATAGGTCCCAGGGCAAGACTTAATGTCTTGAAGAGTCCTGCTCTCAGCCTGTAGGTTGAATTAGGTGACAATAATGACAATATGGTGTCAAATGACATCTGGGCACAATTAAATGTCAAATTGTGATCAGTGAACCTGAAAACAATTTCATGAAGCCCAAGTCTTTTCTGATTTGAGATGAATGGGCAGTTTTTAAAATCACAGACCAATACACTACATAGGCCACTGTTGGGCTACTCTTTTCCCAATTTGCAAAAATTGTAAAAAAAAAAAAAAAAAAAAAAATAATAATAATAATAATAATTTTTTTGTAACCTCTAAATCTTCAAGGAAGGCTGACTGAGAAAACACACTGTTTTTCAGCAATGCCCTGCTTCACATTCATGCAGAACACAGTAACACAATGGGGATGATGAAGAAACCTGGGGTGGACGGAGTCAACGATGAATGAATGAAGACTTTTGAATGCCTGGTTCTGTCCCACCTCAAGTCCATCACTGACCCCCTCCAAGACCATTATATCAGAGCTCCTCCACAGCAAACTGACTCAGCTAAACATCCCCCGACTCCACCTGCCAGTAGATTAGCAGCTTCTTGACAGACAGAAGGCATCACGTGTGGCTGAGCTCTCACCTGTCTGACCAACAACTACACCTCCAACAACCCCTCCATCAAAGTGCTGAAGTTTGCTGATGACACTATCCTCATAGGGCTTGCCACAAACAATGATGAGTCCATCCATCAATTGCAGGGAGGTGGGTGATCTAGCATCATGGTGTGCCAGCAATAACTTGGAGCTCAACACCCTCAAAACGGCTGAGATGAAGATTGACTTCTGCAGACACCCGCATCTATGGCTCAGCTGTGAACATTATTGAGTCACCGAAGTTCCTGGGAAACGCCATCTCAAATTTTCTGAGGTGGAATGAGAACATTGCCTCCATCATGAAAAAGGTTTAGTCCGAACAGGCGGAGGTACAAAACCAGCGAGCAAAAGGCAAAAGCAGGAGAACAGGCAGTCAAAAACAGGCAGGCAGGCAAAGCGGGGTAATACTTGCTGGAACAGAACTAAGTGAAGACTTAGTCTGATCTGGCAGAGCGTGAAGGGTGAGCTGGTTTATACTGGAAAGGCTAATTGGGCAGATGAGTTGCAGCTGGCGTAGCAGGCAGAGGTGAAGTAGGACTGGAGTAAAGCGGATCAGGAAGACAAGCTGGCTGAGGTTGTGACAGTAGGGACATTTAAAGAATTGTATGTGTGTGTGTGTGGGGGGGGTTCTCTCTGTCACTAAAGTTCACACTATCTACTGGAGATGGTGAATGTTGGCTGTTGGCCTTTGTTGTTGATTTGTGTCAACAGGTCATTTGCAATTATTTTGGTTATGGATGACATTTCAAAACAGACATATAATTATGTATCTGAAGTGTTCAATTTAAAGGCAATATCTGTTGGCCTATTCATGGCAACTCATATAGTAGATATCTAGACTAATAAGGTGTCATGCTGAACTAGTTTAAGGAGCACGAGAGAAAGTTAAACAGGGCTGGGTGCACAGTCTCTCTTCCTGTTTATCCACACAGAGATCCTCCTGGTGCCAGAGAGATAAGATAATCCCACTACCGTGAACCGTGTGTGTGTGCGTGTGTGTGTGTGTGTGTGCGTGTGTGTGTGCGTGTGTGCGTGTGTGCAGGCAGACCCTTCTTGGCCTCAGTTGAAAAGGTCCTTTTACAAGTCATCTATCTGTTTTATAAGAGACAGCACATCTTGGATTAGGCTGTGGTCTTAACTGTGAGACACACTGTTATATTTATGGTTGCTGTACAAGGTGTAAGCAAATCTCTGCAATTTAGGCTTGGTTTATACAGCTGCATGATCCATATTGTGAGTATCATAGACAGCATGTTGGGATGTGCAGTGAGCGACTAATCAGATTACCTGCTTTTAGCAGATAATTGCTGGCAGCCACTTATCTCTGAGACAAATGCATGAATGATCTTATATGCAATTAAAATAGTTTTGGGCAGGTGCACGTAAGATATGTAAAAGTTCTCTGGCACATATGGAGCCACACGGATCCCTGTGTGCCGCACTACACAGGCCAAATGCAGATGTTTACATTCAAGACTAGCAGTTTTGACACTGATCTGTTAATAGCCACACATAATTTGTCAACATGTCTTGCTGTCAACACAGCTTTGACACATGTGATGTTGTAAGCAGACACACAGATGTGTTGAAAAAATGACACATCTCTTTTAGAATTGATTTTTTGCAGAGAATTTGGGCATGAATAAAAATAAAGTACAGCCCCATAAATGACTTGGAGATAAAAGTGATGGGCTTAGTGCAGAGCCAGGTGTATCCATCTTTCTTTCTTTCTTTCTTCTTCCTTCCTTCCTTCCTTCCTTCCTTCCTTCCTTTCTTTCTTTCTTTCTCTTTCCTTCCTTCCTTCCTCCTTCTTTTCCTCATTCATAAATCAATGTATTCATCCATTCAAAAATATACCAACGAATGCTTTGAAACGCCCAATAAACTTGGCCAACAAAAACGAACTCCCGTTAAATGTACAATCGCCACCCTCGCCACCGGCGCGTTCACGCTGCGTGCCCCAGAGCGCGACTTCTGTCACACACCTGCGCGCTCGTGGAATGCGATGACGCGATTAGAAGGTTTTTTTTCAGATTCGATGATAAAGAGCAACACTCCGACATGGTTGACTAGTCAAATTGGCGGATGATTTACGTGATTTTATTTTAAATTTGGGATGTCTTGGCAAAATGTTTACCTTCTCTAGTGAGCAATGAAGAACGTTTTAATACCTCGCATAAGAGTTTATAGTCTTGTGTTTCTTGCCTAAAGCTAAATCTCCTCATGGGCTTGACTTCTCCAAGTAAACTAATTTAATAAATCAAAAGATGGGCTGTTTTGTAGCCACTGAGAGGAGCCTACATTCCTAACGTAATACCATTATCTAAACACAGTTTTTGACGTTGCAAATGAAGCTCCGCTGAAATTGAATTAAATTAGGTTGAGTTTTAAGTAAAAATATAGCCTATTTCAATGGGTTACAGGGACACTTGGACACACGCTTTCTTCCCCGCTGTCTTTTTTTTTAACTGACGAGAATGATAGGTCAAATGTAGGTGGTCTGTTCGCACCTGCAGGGAGAGAGAGAGAGAGAGAGAGAGAGAGAGAGAGGGAGAGAGAGAGAGACGGAGAGAGAGGGGGAGAGAGAGAGAGACTCCCGCCCCTTGCTCTGTATCATCAGTTCTTTCCAGGTCCTGTTCCAGCTGTTGCTGCATTCCTATCCACTACACGTCGCCATTGGGGCTGGCAGCTTTTGGGCTAGTGTGTGTGAAGTGTGTTTGTGTATATTGTCTGGGAGGAGAAAACGCCACCAAGGTCTCTCCCAAAAAACCCACAAGTTGCCATTGAACCCCTTGGAGCAGCCGCAGGGGCAGACTGGGGACATGTTTGATGCCGAAGAGAGAATTGACAGCGCAGTGACAGTTCTCGGATCATTATAAGCGACACGTTTGGGACTTATAGGACTTTGCGTGATAGTTTGCGTCCTTTCTCTACGGTGACAGAAGCGGCCAGTCCCGCTTCAATAATGGTAAATAAGTTTATATTGTTCATTTATTTTATTTATTTTTATCAAATGTACATATTTTTAGATTAGGGCATTTACCTCTTTACACGGTTCTATAATATAGTCTGCAGAAACAGGGCCGTGAATTTAACATGTCGCTTACAGTACAGGGGATATCATTTTACCTGTACCTGAGTGAGCTATTTAATGGTGGATTAGTACATTTTAATCCACTTTTAATTGCAGATTTCGCCCTTAACATTAAAATAAGGACCGTTTTGTTTGTTTGTTTGTTTGTTTTGTCTGTTCAAACGACTTTTGTTGAGAGGGCAAGCCTGTGCGTGTCATACCAGATAGGTGTTTTGACTGCCGGTACCAGACTATTTTTGATTGGTCTATCAGTAATGTACCGTAAGATAGGCCACGCCCCATTCGTGCTGCCGAGATTGACTGTGTGATACAGACAAACCACTGTGTGTGTGTGTGTGTGTGTGTGTGTGTGCGGTGCAGAAGGGGTTAAATCCGATCCTGTGAGCCCAAAAAGATCTGACATCTAGCTCCAGATTTGATTTCCCAGCTAGGAAATGATGCCAATAAAATGTCAAAATGTGTGTTGATGGCCCTCAAGATATGGAAACCAGCTGTATGCTTTAAGACTTGATTTTGTAAGCTATGTGGATAGTCCCCAACCTTCACTGGGGTCTGTTGTGGGTCCCATACAATGTTGTATGTTTTAAAGAGACAGGGTTCCAGTGGGCCTAGATGTGCCTTCTCAAAAGGGCTTTAAAATTAAGGGAGAAACTGTATATTTTAGTCAAACTGGACCATGTTATACTGCTTACAGGTCCGTACTTCCAAATGTGTTTTCATAGCATGGGAATAATGGCAAAAGAACGCCAAGACTGTGTTAAAGATGTTACCTGGATCTGGACATGATGTGAATTCCAGATACGAATACCACTATCTGCTATCAGACCAGGCTAAAACAGAGCACAGAAAATCCCCACCATTTAAAGGTGACACCAAGAGCCAACATGTCTAAAAATTAAAGATTAGCTGGCAGATTATCTGCCTTTTCCCCTCAATTAGAAAGAGTGTACATCTTTCTAATGGTTGAAAATGTCTGGCTAATTCTGTCTGTCTGTCTGTCTGTCTGACTGTCTATCTGTCTGTCTGGTCTGTCTGTCTGTCTGTCTGACTGTCTGTCTGTCTGTCTGTCTGTCTCTGTCTGTCTGTCTGTCCCCATATGAAAAAGATCTGTAAAAATCATATATGTTGTAATATACAGTATATGTATGTAATATACATGATTATGGCCCCTTTCATACACAAACATTGTATGTTCATCAAAATATACAAATTGTGTATGAAAGGGGCCACAATCATGTAAGAAAACATACACAAACACTGTACATTTTACAAGATATATGATTTTTAC
>OMKK01084305.1:0-12122 GCA_900302305.1 Polymixia japonica
GCAGGAGAGAAGCGTCTCTGGGGTTTTTTCCAAGTCGTTGCGATGCGTGATAGAGGTCCATATTTCTCCTCCTGTGTGCGAAGAGGAGTCCTACTCCCTGGTGGGGGGGGGGGGTTTGAAATCTGATCACGGCAAATAAAGATAAGAAGGTCACGGAACGTCAATTTTGACCCAAGTCTCCTCTGAATCTCTCAGGGAGCGCGTAGGCCAACGGTCTTGTCTCTCGTGGTATTTACTGCAGACCCGGTGCTGAAAGTCATTACTACGTGCGCTTCATGCCAGAATAAAGAACAATAGGAGGCTTGACGTTTGCGGAGATATTTATATGTCAGTTGATGTTTGATCAAATGAGCTGTGTGTACAGCATGTCTTACATGTGGTGCGCCAACAACTACTGGACACTCACTGCCTATACTTTATCATGCTGAATGAAAACATATTGGTGTCATTTCGAGTAAAAAGTAAATGTTTCATACTGTCGTTTCCCATTTAAGAGAAACGTTGTCGTAACCAATTATTCCGATTTTTGTAAAGGAAACTCAGCACTCTGCTTTCCCAGCGATGCTGTGGTCCCAGTGGTCCGGGATATCAGGCCCACACCAGGGTCAAGGACGGAATCGGTTTTAAATCTCTGTAATACATCCAATACTAAGAATTGCTTGTAATCTGTTAGACACCAAAGCAAAATAAACTGACCTTCTCTCTTTACACAGAAATCTATATCTTTTATTTATCCGGGGGAAAATCAACTGCTTCATATTATATCAGTTACATCCCCTTAATACCAGGGAGCTGTCTACCTCTGCCTTGCTCAAGGGCACCGTGATGGTCCTTCTTGGGGAGCGGGGGGGGAGGAGATCTTGCCATTTGAACCGGCAACCTAGCTGTCCGCTTTCCTAACCTCTAGGCCTGTCCAATGTCAGCGCGTATGCGTACATTTGTGAATCCCCTTCGCAGAGGTGAGCGTCGTTGTCTGTCAACTTAAGGCCGGGACATACGTCAGCGAAGGTGCACGCAAACATCTCTGTGTACAGACTTAACTTCGCGTCGAGCCTCGCCGTCGTTGTCCCCGGTGTCGTAAACTACGCAGATTGGTTGAGCGGGGGAAGGGTATCCGATAGAGGAGTATCCATTAGCGTGCACGTCAACGCACAAGGAATCTAAGAACCACGGGTATATGAACATAACGAACTGAACATCTCGAAGGATAGAGATGGAGCAGTTCGAGCTGGATTTTAAGTTTCCTGTGTATTCTGGTTTCGTAACCACAACACCGCCCTCTAGCGATAACGTGCTGTGCTACTATGTCCGCAGAAGGGGCTCAAAAATGCACATTTACCTGCCGACGTTGGAGTGAAATCTAGGCTTTAGCAGCACGTAGCGCTTGTGTTCGTACTAGATGTCGGTGTTGCAGTTACAAAACCAAAAAACGATCTGCTACGGGAAGTCCTTCCCTGCTCAAACAATCTCTGTTATTGTGAGGTGCGAAGGTGGCATTGCGTAGCCTCCGGGGGCTACGGTTACCCACAAACCCCTTCTCTGTGTTTACGTGTAGGCTACCTTCGCTGGAGTCCGGCTGAATCCAAATGTCCGGACTTCATCGCTCTTGCAGACTCGCGGACTTTGCAGTCTGCAAGTGTTGAGGGCTGTCCAGATCCACAATTCATCCAGTCCACAAGGGGCCTCAAGTGCACTTTCTGCAGACTTCTGCTTGGTGTGCAGACTTCACCAGACTTCACTGATTTAATTACCCACAATTCATTGCAATACGGACATGACGTTGTATAGTTAAAAAAAAACAGCCCTCGCAGACTTGACGTGACGACAGTGAACACAGTACGTACGACTGTAGTCGTCCGCGAGGGCTCAGTCCACGAGTCCAGAGGGTGGACATTTGGATTCAGCCTCTGTTTGTTTCTGCCTGGTGAGACTGGAGAACCACAATGGTAGAAGTATGATCACACTTACAGAGACTTCTCCATTATACACGGTAAACTTCTTCAGGCAATAGAAATGAGCAATTTTCCCAACAATCATGAACCAACAGCGTCTGATATTAATAGCTCATATTTATTTAGAGAATTTCTGTCTTTGCTGCAGGCCGCGTTGCTGTTTCTGTTATCTGTCTGCTATCATCAGACTGTACACACCGGAAGTTGACTTGTATACGGTGTTCGTTGGACAGGGTGGTCTAGGGGGGTAGAGAGGTCATCCCCCATGTGATCATACCTGTTGAAGTACCCTTGAGCAAGATACTGAACGCCTACCTGGGGGAACGTTCTTCACTCATTGTAAGCCTCTCTGGATACGAGCGCCAGCTGAATGCCAAAATATATATGTATATAAACTGCAAATCTATCCCTTATCAAGTCTTTACTGGTCCATTCATAGGTTCAAAGCCACTGCCTGAAGCGGGTGAACTGCTCCACAGTCAGGGCAGCATAATAAACAGTTTCTATAAATAGCATCTGAGAGAGGGATGAGATGGAGAGAGAGAGAAAGAGATTAAAATATGAGGGTGTGTGAATGACAAGTTGTTGAGAATCTAAAATTTTAGTTGAAGAAATCTTTTGAAGTTTTGAAGTTCGGTGCAGTAAATCCGTTGAATGACACAGAAATAAATGCGCACACGCGCACGCACGCACGCGCACGCACACACACACAAACTCTGGCTCATATCTTGAGATTAGTGAAGTCTTTGTCCTGCTTTCTATCTATTGATTGAAAGCCCTTCACGGATAAACGTGTTTGATTCTTACATTTATATAATTCATATAATCCAACAAGGTGATCGACATGTGACATAGTGTTGTGAACGCGCTCCGTGTGACCGTGGACATGCAGACAGCAGAGGTAAAACTCGTGTACGTACACGGTGAGGTAACGGTGAAGCTGGACTCAGCACAGCCGCTAATCCTAAAATGACTATCGTGTCATTTTCATGAGAATCAGCCTGGAGTCCAGGAGGTTAATTACATCATTCTTTTCAGGATGTGTATGATTATAGTAATTTATGCTGTTGTACTTCGTCTTGCGTGCAGTTGCTGTCTCGTCTGACTGCATGAGATCTGGCCAAATATTGTTGTTTGTTGTTTTGACGCTTCGTTATACATCTTTACATCCACGCGTCTAAGGGTATGTCCCTATATCACAACATATGCTTTAATTTATTGTGCGCTATAAGTACTGACCATTTTAATTATGTAATTATGGTTAGGACAACTGCAGCAGCTGTTACTCAACGGTTACTCGCTTCCACATAAACATTAACATCACTCAAGTCAGGACAGATTAAACCGAGTTGTGGTTTTTTTTTAAATTACAAGGCCAGTATTGGTATTATGAAACCCAGGTTGTTCTATAAGAGGAACTTGGTCTTCTTTATTGGATGCACTTTGTCTGTGCTGTGCTGTGCTGTGGGTCTGTGCGCATACGGTCTGTGTCTACTGGAGAACAACAGGGACACGGAGATCATTCTCCTGGTTATCTGAAGCTCACTGCTGCTAGATGAGGACAGACCCTCGTCAAAATGGCGTTGGCGAGTCGTTTTATCCATCACGGGGCACCAAATGGGTGGAGTCACAACGGTAATTCAGATTGTGTCATGTAAACTGTCAATCACAGAGAAGGTTAGGTTTTACTGATTTTTATATATGTTTAACTTTCTGGTACACATTGTATTGTGTTGTGTGGTAAATTACACCAATCTGGCACCCAAGTAGGTTATCACACCATAAAACTAAACTAACATTTGTAAATAGTATTTGACCTGGTGGGTGTGCTTCATTTACCTGTGTAAGCGTGTACCTTCAGTTCCGCCACCGGGGCTAACGGACAGAAAGTAGAGCAGTTAAATCATGAAGGTACTGTATCTTGTGAAAGGTCGGTATCATTATTTACATATTCAAATCAAATGACAAACTGGAACACCGCGGTATAGTCAAAGCTGGTGGCCGGTGTGCGTCTTTGCAGCAGGTGGAGTGAGTTTTGCGCGCAGCAGAAACCTGTGGATGTCTGTGGTGCCATTTTGTGCCAGCGCGCTTTGAACGCAGAGATCATGCCTTTTATTTGTTCCTCACACTGCCTTTGATTTTATATTACAGTCCCGGAAAGTGTGGTGATTGAGTTTGCTAAGGAAGCCGGAGAGCTTTACTGCATCACGAAGTTCCCCGTTGCTGGGAAGGTTTTCTTTTTACTGCAAGATTATTTTATTCTTCTTTCTACGCTGTTATGAAAAGCTGTAGGCCCACCGATGACATCAGAGAAATATAACTGTATTTATTTATTTATTCATTTATTTATTTATTTGTTTATTTGTTTATTTATTTATTTATATAGAACTGCTTTGTTTTTTATTGTTCGGTTTAGTTATGTGTGCGTGTTGGCGTGCCCGTGTGTGTGTGTGTGTGTGTGTGTGTGTGTGTGTGTGTGTGTGTGTCCTGGCGTCCAGGATCAACCCCACCCTCCACTGGAGAGAATACAAGCAGTCATAACAACACACCTCTGGTTACGAGATCTGCGCACAATACGCTCTTTTATATCCGTGAAAAGACGATCCTGTCCAACTCATAAAAAATAATGTTTATTTTTTTACTGCTGTATTCTGTTCTCATTTGTTCTCTTCTGTTATATCAGACTATTTCTTGTTCTTTTTTCTTTTCTTTTATTATATTAGGCTATATTATGTTGTGTTCTGTTACAATCGATTATTTTCTTTTTTTGTTCATTTGTGATCTATTGTAATTTGTCGTAATGTCTCCTAACTTGGTTGAATTCAGCGAATGTTGACGCAGACAGAAATGACTGAATGAAAAGTTCAACTAGGTTATTTACAAGCTATAAAATGACGTTTTGAACTTTGCCCTCCAACTTCTAGTACATTGGCTGTTGACATGCTCTACAGGAGATGTACAATGTTAGAGACAGACTTTAAAACCTACATGGAAACTATACGACTGCGTTTCTGACAGCCGCGCTTTGTTTTCGTTGTGAATCACCGAGGTGGTTGAATTCGTTTTATTTTCTATTCAAACATTTCCAAATAAAATCAGATTGCTCCAATTACACCAAGAGCGCGTGCACGTGCTGAGTAAACTGCCTCGCGCGTGCACGCGTGCGCGCGCATGGAAATGACTGAAGTCGTGCGCGCTGTTGACCAACCTTGAGTTATGTGACCTAACAGTGTTTTAATTTGTTATAAATACTAGTTATTATTCTATTAACCACCTATAGAGTAATACAACGAATGACAATGATATATGAATCCCGCAGGTCCAATCATGTTGCAGGTATCATAGACAGATTTATCAATCATTACCGGCCTGATTGCGTGTTGCATAATCCTGAACATGTCCTTCACACTGTATTATCAGCTCACGTCAAAAAAGTACATAAACGTTGCTTTTAGAAATCTGCAACGCCTTAATATCAGTCTAATGGTCAGTAATATAGATACGGGGTTTCTGTAGGTGTCAGAAAGCAGATATCGTATTGATTGAATTCATTGTGGTTGCACTTGAGACCTGTGTAGATCTACCGCACTGTTACGAGATCATCCGTCAGTCTGGCGTTTTACTGATTATTGCAAAAGAGGATGTCGTTTCTAGGACTTTTAGGACTTTAACACGTTACGAGGGGAGTTATAGGGACGTGCTTTGTGTGTATTTACCTGCGATGAAAGGCTTTGCAGAAAGTAATAGCTATGTTCGACAGCTGAAATACATACTCGAGGAATAAATATCCTTGGCTCAGATACAAAGAAAAAAAAACCCCCATCAAGACACCAAATCCAGATCAGCGCCAACTCGCTTCTCGGCGTTGAAAAGCTTTATCATCTTGACGAGTAGATCAGTGAATATGTGGTTAAATAGGCGACTCCTCCTATAAGCAGAGACCCGAACCAAGTTCAAAAAGTACCTTTTGAACAGAAATTGTCAGGCGATTTAAAATCTAGGCTACAGGAGAAAGAAAACAAGCAATGCTTCATATGAAAAGCAGACGTGTTGAAGGTGCCAGGTGAAGCAGCTCATTGTGAATGGGCTGAATTGTTTACAAAACTTAACAGGCTACTTTTGTGTTTATGACTGCTCCTTTTTAACTGAGAAACACTTCGATGTTCGCCAAGTTCTTATATAGGCTAGTTATGTTTTCGTAATTTATGCTGCCCTTTAAACAAAGAGCTTCCTTTAAAATATGACCTTA
This sequence comes from Polymixia japonica, assembly GCA_900302305.1. Lineage (NCBI taxonomy): Eukaryota > Metazoa > Chordata > Actinopteri > Polymixiiformes > Polymixiidae > Polymixia > Polymixia japonica. Next base: position 6,202 of record OMKK01084305.1, read on the forward strand.
AGAACAGACATTTCTCGTCCGATAAAGAGTAATTAAAAAAAAAGAAAGAAAAAGAAATTGGCTAAAACATACTTCAAAATAAACCTCTATTTCTGTAGTTTATTCAAACAAACATTACCATAAGTACGTGGAGACTTTTAATCACCTTTTGTATATAGTATAGGCTAATGCATTTACTTCTGCAAGTCTTACATTATTAACAACTCGTACAAAACACGTTGCACTCAAGTTAAACATGCGTGGTTTCTATTTCAGCAAAACACGTAAAACGAAAATTCTTCAGACAAAACATATAAAAGTAAAGTCACTGAACGGGACGCATTATGAGTAAAACGGGCCCGTGGCACCCCTGCATAGACGGTAGGCTATATAAAGCACACATAAGCAATATAAAAGTCTACTTAACTATGTACAGATATAGATTTCTTCTTTTACCGGGTCCAGATTCGTGTTATGTTTTGACATTTTTCTTCCTAATCCGAGTGTAGGTCGAGGCCCCCCAAAACCATGTTCAAATCGGTGTGAGTCTTCAAAGCAAGCAAGCGGAAAAAAATAAAAATAAAAATAAAGGATGCACAGACTTTCCATTGTCTGTTTCTTAGCCTGTTATGTACAACGCAGCAATGTAACACGTCTTCATCACTTAAAAATCCAAAAAAAAAACCTGGACATTTAAATTGCTGTGCAAGTTCATTGGTAAACACATACAACCCGCATAATCCATTTTTGAAAAATAAATGATTGCAACTAATCCAGTTTAGTTGTCTTTTTTTCCCCCATCCGCAGGTAGACTTACGCCGTGTCCTCTAATCATTTCTTTTTTCACAGCCTTTTTTGACCCGTCAACTATTGTATTGACAGGCGTTAAGGCTAGAGCCTGGGCTTTGTAAGCCGCTGTATCCGAAGGTTGGATGCTGTTTAGATTTGAGTCTCAGGGTCGCCAGGCTTGAGTTACACGTGTCTCTGTATACGCTGTACGGGGACCCCGGGGGCCCGTACGGACAGGCGGAGGAGGACATGGCAGAGTTGATGGTCGAGGTGCCGATGCCGTTGAGATTGCTGATGTTGTTCAGGCCCGCGGTCGGCATGCCCGGCACGGCCGAGTGACCCATACCGGAGGCCATGGTCATAGAGGAGATCGAGTTAGGAGCCGAGAACATGGACTGCGTCGTCAGAGGGCTCATGGAATTAAAAAATGTGAAGTTTTTGGTTGATAAGGGCGCAGGGGTCAGCCCCTTGTTGGTCCAGTTATTATAGGTGTAGGCCGGGTACATGTCGTCGTAGGGCTGCATGAGGCCGCTGAACTGCGGCAGGTAGCTGTTCTTGCACAGATCCATCTGCTGGTTGCGTTCGCGCTTCCTCCACTTGGCCCTCCGGTTCTTGAACCACACCTGCAGGAGACAACAGCGGGTTAACATTGTCGAAATTAACGTACGATATTTCTTTCGGTTTGCCCAACGCAGCGAAGGGTGTTGGTATTCAGGACACCATATATCTTCATAATTACTGTTGCAGTGCCCAAAAGATACTCAACAAATGCAGTGGAAAAATTATAGGCACAGAAAGGATGAATGTAAATGAATGACAAAAACCTCGCTGGATATCTTCACGCCTTATCAAATGTTGACAAAATATCCGTTAGCCTGCACTTTAAAATCCCCCAGTACAATTCATTTTTAATTCATAGTAAAAACAGTTTACAAGTGCTAACCTATCATTTAGCTGGAGCAGAGAGACTATTTATAGTCGTGCAGGGAACATGGTGGTATTGACAAATTGTCCACAAAGACGTGAGCAATGTGACACAAGTTAAAGATCTCCACAGAGAGCGATGTGCTCGTTTTAAAAAGCCTCCTTGTGTAAAGCTGTGGATCATCTCCAGCCATGAAGACGAGATTTACAAAAAAAATAGCTGTACTGCAATGCAAACAAACGTAAACGTATTGGGTGAATTAAATTGTAGCTAATGAACGAAATTGGTAATAACTTTCAAAATAGTTTAGCTCATTATTTCTACATAGGTGAAAGTGGACCTTAATTCACACATAGTCCCTAATTGAGATTAGATTTTCATCGTTAAATCTCCAAATGTAATTGATGTCAATCGTGGGTCTAATTAAATACTAATGGCAGAAAGAGGTCTAGTCCAAACATCTAAAAGTGTCAAACACACATATTTTATTAACTGTATTTAATGAATGAATTTAACCTGGTAGGTCGAGGTTAGTTTCTTGCACCAAAATAAAGTCTGTATGAATAAGAAAATTAATTCCTCACTGGCACAAGAATGAAGACGATAATTAAAAGGAAGATCATAATAAGACTATAGCCTAACTCCGAGACCTTTGCTTTTTTCTGTAGACCTACTTAAAATAACAATGCATTTTTAATTTAAATTGAGACGGTGGATTTTAGCTTCACGGTCAAATGGTTGACAGTCCGTCCGACGGTTATGATGACTATTAAAATCAGCTAAACACTTATTACATCAAAATCCAACAGCTATGTGAAACCATTTGAAAAGCAGACTACAATAAAGTCGCTATAAAGAAACGTCATGGTAAATGATTACTTAAAACGTTGTCCCATAAATAGCTTAGATTGAAATAGATTGAACTTTAAAACGAAAACGAACAACTTATAAAACTAACTAGGCTATGACTAAGATAACCTATAACTATGTATACCTATAACAACTAGTAATATAATTATCAGTAAAGCTAATTATAGCCTAATGAAAAGTTTCACAAATGAAAATAAGACATACACTGCTTAACGTACAATAATATATCAGCTACAAATAAAACATAAAATATTAAAATTCATTCATTGGTCTCTTGGACAATAACATATATTTGAGAAAATTAACAAATTTCCCCCGAAACCAGAAACACGAGTATTTGCTGATGTCAGCGAAGACAAATCCTCCACAAAAGTAGTACAAATATTTTAAAAATATTTTATGTGTATTTCAATACATCAGTAGCGTCTGTATGGAAAACACGTCTGTTTTTGTTTTTGACAAATCATATGGTAATAGCAGAATATTTCAAATAACGTTAATAACCGTGTTTGTTAAATAATGCAAATTAATATGTTGTGAATTTTGGAGCCTATTTTATTTCATATTTCATATTTCATATTTCATATGTTCTAGTGACGTTATTCTGTTGATGCGTTGTGTTTAATGAACCTTAGTTTTATTATGTTTATGGTATTCATTCACTGTATTTTATTTTAAGTGGTGCATTAACCTAACTTCCCCACGGAGATTTATAAAGTTAATCTAAACTAATGTTTTGTCATCAGGCTATGTGTAGTTATTAGTTATTAATGCTGTAGGCTACTGAAGATTATACACTGTTTTTATGGGATGGCTATTTTCCGCTTAAATCTCTTAATACTACAATATAATATATCTCATTTGGATGTTTAAGATGAAATGAAGAAAATCACCGACAAAAATCTCCCAGTTTAGTTTCAACTCGTCTCTTAATACTATCACGGGTTTTTTGCTCTGGTTGTCTGTCCTATAGCTTTGGGAGAGAGCTGTTCATATTCACAAATATTTATTAAACTGTCTAAAAATCACAATAACAATGCGTGTCGGTTGTGTTTTAGATTAGAGTTCCTCTAAATAAGAAAAAGAGAACAAAGTTAATTGTTGAAGGAAGACTTATCGTGTCTGTAATAAGCAAAACAAAAAATAAAAAAATTGGAAACGTTGTATAAACCACAGTGTTTCTTGTGGGTCTGTCACCTTCCAAATGAGACTACAGTCCCTGGTCGGACATGTCAGTTGGTTCGCATCGTCATCATCAAGTTAAACCTATAGTGACTCACTATAACGCTCCAGGTAGGGAAATTAGAGCGTCAATTTTGCGTCATAATTAACGTAATAAACTAGTCATTATCGAGGTGAAATCATCTCGACTATTTCACGCAACTGTAGCCTCGAAGTAAAACCACTTAATCCAAAACAAGTTTCACCTCGTATCTCCGCCTCGGAATCCTCTCATTTATCACGATCTCACGCAATTACGCACACTTTACGCACGGACGACGGGGCTGGTTTAGAGCTTACCCTGACTCTGGCCTCGGTGAGGTTGGTCCACACGGCTATTTCCTCCCTGGTGCTCATGTCGGGGTAGCGGTTCCGCTGGAAGGTCGCCTCCAGTTCCTGCAGCTGCTGGCTGGTGAAGTGAGTCCTCTGTCGTCGTTGTTTCTTCTTCTTGGGGTCGTCCGCATTCCCGTCATCGCTTCTGTGTTCCACGCTCCTCTCCTTTTCTGTAAAATTATAAAAAGGGAAGTATTTATGTGTATAGGTCACTTTGAATGGCACACAATGGGTGACCTTTTTGCCTACACAAATTGATTGCAAAAACATTGGCATCCAAAAGTCTCCAAACTCGTCAGGACTGCAAGCCTAAGTGCAACAACGACCAAAACAATAAAAGCCATAACACAACTATAGGCTATTGCCCATCCTGTGTAACTAGGTAAGCAAGTCCAAAACTAAAGAAAACTATTTTCAAAGGCCTTCAAAACAAGCATAATAGATGAATTGCGGAATAGTGAACGTACATCACTGGTCAAATATTAACAATATGTCTTCGACACACTCGTAAATATGTCCTAAAATAGCCTACGTTGGTTGATCAGTATTATTCTCTTTATGACCAAGTTTACCCAGTCTTATCGAGCACCAGTTATCTTGTATTCGTGCCTTAACAGGCCTCGTTAAAATGAAACGCCTACATGTGGAAGGTTCATTACAAAAACGTCCCTTGAACGTTTGCCAAAAATATAAACAATAAAAAACCGGACAGTTTGTGATTAACATAATGTTAATAATAATAATAATAACAATAACAATAATAATACTAATAATAATAATCCCGATACATTGATACAAAATGGAGAAGAATGAATATTCATTCACATATTTAATCAACTAAAGGAGAACCACAATTTCTTCCTCGTGTGTTCTTGAGTTAATAGGCTTAGTAGCATATTTGCAACAATAATGAACAATGTGCCCTTGTTTTCCAAAAATGATGACCACATGTAAGAATATCTTACGCAGCGACCCTTCGCTTAAGATCATACTTGGATTACGGTCAGTGCAGGCCTCGTTCAGCTTGGTGGATAACTAACATTAATAGTTAATTATAATGATCCAATGACACCAGTATTATGCTCAGCGCAGTAAACAAGCAATGGGATATATTAAGCAAACAAAATAGTCTATTTTCCCTTCGCGTCTATGGTATGCGTGGGTGTTAAACTGGGAGCGTGTATAAAGGTAGACCTATATAAACCAAGGTTAAGCTTTTTGGATCTACAAAGTGTATCGGTTTTATTTTATGCATTCGAATCTCACCGTGACGGCAACTGCTTTTACTGACACATTAAATCAATTTGAAATGCAATTTAAAAAAAAAAAAGAAAAAAGGAATCGAGTTGCCGTTGCACCATAACAATGTACCTGCCAATTCTGTGTCTGACGACTCGCTGCTTGAGTTGTCTAATGTTTCTCGACCGTTGTTGGAAGCTCTCGGCAAATGAAACGTAGAGGCCACGTCGCGCTGCGGCGGAGGTCTCACGGCCTCTGCAATTCTGTCCAAATTCATTCCACCTTGAAAGGAATAATGCGTATACAAAGGAAACGATATGAATCCTACTGTGCACGAACCTTTCCTCAACAGCTATGCCCTGAAAAAGTCCAGCCGTCGCCAGATATATGCCATTGCATGAGAAAGTCAACTGTGAACACGGTTTTCGACGAGAATTATGCGTATCCGGACTTTATGCAGCCCCTTTCCTGGTGCCAATGACGGCTCGTATGCGCTGTAGTATCCTGCTGGTTGGAAAATGCCTACTGTGACCGAAAGGAAGCTCTCGCACTCGAACCTAGAGAT
>OMKK01084306.1:0-12586 GCA_900302305.1 Polymixia japonica
CTCGTGTCTCTTTACCTGTCTAAATGATTCTTAAAAGTTGGCTGCAGCCAGAGGCTATAATTTGCATTGCTAAGCTTGTGGAACGTTTGGAAGCCCTCTATTGGTCTATTTATGTTTTTCTGTGATGGTGTCGTGTAATGCAGACGGGATCGATGCGGTGGTGAGTGGGTGATCTCTACCGGAGAGGCATATACAGTATGTGCCTCTCACGAGAGAGACATGAGAATTTATACATCTATAAATCATATCTACACATCAATAACGGTAGAATTGTAACGTGCAGAAAATGATCCAAAACAGCTTAACGGCACCACAGCTGCCTGCATATTTAGCATCAGCGGGTCAAGCAGGAACCAGTGTTAATGCCATGGTTGAACTATTCTGCTGAACAGGGCTAGTCTATTCTAACTAGCTCCATGACAAGATTTGTATAATTTATTGCCTAAAGTGACACCAGAGAGGGAGATTAACATACGAGAAACATAAGTAAGAGAAACATAAAAGGCTTACCCATTCAAGCTTCATAACGACTGGATCGCCCGTAACCATTCATTATTTGTTATGAGTCAGTTCTCAACAAATGAGAGAATGGTGGATCTTGGATGAGTTACCCTTCCCAGTAGATGAACACATATATGCCATCAAGCTTATCTGTGAACACATGTCCGGCTTTGTTCAAGCTGTGGAACAGGTGGCTGTGATCTTGTGTGCCAAAAGAGTCTCAGTGGAGCTGGCCAGTGCTTAAAGACTGTAGCTCCAATGCTGGCCAAAATACTACAAAGGCTAGCTGCCCATAATGTGGTGCAGAGCCAAAAGTAGCCTGTTGCAAGGCAGCAAATCATTGATACTACTCAAGTATTAGAGTAAGAGGATCTTAGAGTAACTAAGATTCAATTTTTGAATGGAAATTAGCCCTAATGCTTTCTTATTAAAGGTACTATATATGATATTTTGAACATTAATATAGCAGCAAACAACTACTTGCTATGTAAATATATCGTGGAGTAATGGCGTCCTGAGCAGAGAATGAAGTCACACTCCCTCTGTGTGTGTTGTAATCCCAGCTTCTCTGTTCTTTGTTTTGGTAGCCGGTCCGGCCGCGTGTGCATGTTAGTTTGTGTATGTTGACGTGGCCGACGTGCCCATTTGTTTTGGTCTGAGATGCTGGTGCTCTAGTGCGACATCTAGTGGCTGAATGTCGTATACAGCTCCTTTAAGTAAAACAATTTTGCTACAATGAAGTGTGGCATAAATGTTATGCAACAAAGGCTATCTCTTCTTACGAATGCACCGATGCTGGTGTCAAGCTGCAGAGATGAGCCCTCTCCACTGTCATGCCGTCCATCCACCCTGACAAGCACAGCAAGCAGTCATGGTCTCTTCCCAATGGTGGGTTTGACATGGCATCAAGTGGCACGATGGCCGATCCAAATGTCACAACAGCATCTGCTGAGGCTATGCTGCTCCTGCTAATACATGAGCTGCTGCAGATGGATGGTGTCAACGTTTAAAAGGGGGCAGCCAAAAGGAAAAAAAGACAAACACAAAAACACAGACAAAACGGGAGACGTCTGAAGAAAACTTGTCAGTGTGTCAGCTCTCGCCTATTTCTGTGTGCTGTTATCGCCTGAACAACACGCGTGTCCCTGCCAGGTGAAGAAATTAAATGGAGGCTGTGCAGGATAGAGAGGAATCCAGACTGAATCTTGACTCTCCTCTGCTCTGATTTGCATTAGGAAGACATAAGCCAGCTCACTGACTGTTGTTTTGTCGTTGCATGCAATCACTGCTGCTTGTTTATTTGTTGACTTAGCTTTCCCATTAGACCTATAGAGACCTGTCAAATGATTTGAATAGGGCTCTGTCGTCTGCCGTTGAATAATACATTGTTAAACCTCTGCTCACTGGGGGAACATGACCTTATTATAAGAGATAATTAAATACATGTACTGTAATCCTCCAACCTAGTATTCTCATATATTGCAACTGTAGCAAAAAGCGAGCATCCCTGAATTAACGTAATGTATTATTTATCTTGCATGTTTGAGGTAGCTTATTGCTTCTACCATGGAGATATACTGTAGATTGGCAGAGGCGGAGGAAGGTTGTGATAAGAAAGACAAGGAGAGATAAAGAGGATGTCTGGGGTGAAGCAAAGACCAAGATGAGATGACGAGATAAGAAAGGGGGGAGCGAGGAAGAGAGAGGGAGACAGAGGAAGAGACGAGGGAAAGACAGAGAAACGAGAGAGACGCAGACGGAGATGATATCACAGCAAATGACACATTACCAAGACAGACAGTGAGATGTTGCCTAAATCTAGAACCAAGCAAACCACAAAACACGTCCCCATTCCAGTGCTGGAGTTTCAATTATCCTGTGCCAAGGCTATCCTATCTCTTTCAATAACATCATCTGAATCAATCATCCCAGAACCCAAACAGGTGTCAGCCAAATAAGGAGCCGGCTCCATATTGGCCTGTTTTAACACTCTGCACAGTGCAGCCAACAGAGCAGCCACTCTTAACTGGCACTGCTGCATATTAATTGTAAGACAGCTAACAGGGAGGGGGAAGAGAGAGAGAGAGAGAGAGAGAGAAAGAGAGAGAGAGAGAGAGAGAGAGGAAAGGCAATTGAGAGAGAGAGAGAGAGAGGAAAGGCAATCAAGAGAAAAAGAGAGTGTAGACTGTAACTGTAGCATAATCAACTTATAGAGTGTTTTAATTACAAGCGATTTGAAAATGCCACTGTTGGTCTTTAAGTGCTAATGAAGACATCAGGACGACGTCACAGGTACAATCAAAACCTTGTTTGAGGCATGAAACAGTCCCATGTTACGGGAGAGAACTGCAAAGGAATATCATTGGCTCCTACTATATACTGTACTGTGATTGGTTGTTTTAGGGGAGGTGTTACAGGGTGACAGGGGTGTCATACGTCATATCCAGAGCAGGTGCAACTAGCTTAGCTTAGCTATCTCAGCTTAGCTATCTTAGTTTAGCTAGCTAGCTTTGCTTAGTTTATTTTAGTTATTACATTACCTAGTAGATTCCTATTGCATTCCTATTCCTATTCCTCGGCCAATCAGCATGCAGTGAACACAGCCATAGATTTACTTAGCGGTTCTTTTGGATGCCCAGGTTTCGGGCATGTTTTATATCTCCCTTGTTTGTTGTGGGGCCGAAAGTCAGTCGACCCCGCAAACAACATGTTTGCTCGGGGAAGCGCACCAAAAGCTCAGCACCTTGGGGAAAGCGCCAAGTCACCATCAATTGTTCAGCTGCTTAAGACTGATGTTACAGGACATGGTAGCTGGCTGTTTCACATTTTAGCATTGTTGTTGATATCATTGTCTGGCGACATCAGTTTCAGGGGCTGTATAACAGCTGGTGACTCAGTGTTTACACAGCCGCTGGACTTTTAGGTGGGGCTCCCCTGTCAAACAGCACCGTTTTATTTATTTTTTTTGTTGTTTACCAAACATATGAAATGAAGGAGTGGACTCTGTCCGATTCAGGCTTTTCTAGCTGGCTGGACAGATTTAAACTGCAGGTGTTTTCTACCGAGTCCCAAGGGTACAGCCAGTCAAAAAAATATCCTCGGGGATAGATTTCCACCTGAAAACCATGCCTCTGCATTTGTCAGCTACTTTGTCGGAAGCAATGAACCAGCTGGTACAGTTTATTTAACATAACGAGCAGGGCGGAAAGAGACAGACATGAAAATGCTGAAGTGAACTGGGCCTCTTTGTAGAAAGGCGAAACCATTTTGATGTTCGGTAAACTATGCAGTTTGATCAATTTCAGCAAGTAGCACAGGGGCCGGCGAAAACCACAGTAGTACCTCTTCTCTTTGGCGAGCTGCATCGCTTTTTTGTGATGCTTTACAATAGTATACAGTTATTCATTAGAGTTCATCTTACCCGACGCAGAACAAAAGCGGCAGTCCTTGCCTCAGAACAGTCACATAATGCTGTAGGTCAGATAACACTTAGAAATTTCTCAGCGAGCAGAGAATGATTTCCTTTATTGCAGACACGCATGCCGTCGGAATTTAAATGAAAACGCAGAGACACCGGATGTTCGGGGAAAAGGCCTCGGCTTTGTAAAACCGGTTTGCGAAGGTGGGGAACTCCTGTTCAAGCACACGGTACCTTAGATGGGATGGGAAACTTGCCGTTGCTTTAAGCAATGCTACAAAGACACATTATTCTCACAACTGTAGCGTGATACTAACAACGCCATCCAAGTGGAAGTGACACGAGCTATCCCTTAGCAATGCAATAAACTCAATGAGAAGTGGTTTAGCAGTAAATGTCAAACGGCACTGAGGTTTGGTTCTCGTCTCGGGAGAAAAGCGTTTTATATGGAGGTACACGGTTCAACATAATGGTTATTCATAGTGGATCTTTCTCTATCAATCAACCTGTCAATCTATCTATCTCAGTCTGATAGATCGTCATACGTACCTTCAATCTATTTCTCATATCCCGCCTGTCTATTTTCTTGAGGGTGTAATTTTGCAGGAGTTAATACTCCATAGCACTAAAGAAGAAACAGGCAGTCCCAGCATCAATAGTATTGACAGGGGCAGGTACTCTTATCTGGGTCTGACAGCGTGAGCGCAAGCATGGAGAAAAAGCCATGGATGTTTATCTTGCCAAAAGAAAGCAGAGAGATAGAGAGAGAGAGAGAGAGAGAGAAGTTGTCCATTTAAAATGGAGGTATAGCCTTTACACAAGAGCGAAATGGTGTAGGAAGCAGCGATGCAGGTGTATCTCCCTTTTCGCCCACCTGTGCGGTGAAGAGCTATTTCATTGTCGAACGCGCCAGGACCAGAGTGGAAGGGCCCGTCCATATTGAGAAAATGACACAACGTCAATCTCCTCTCAGCTGACTGAGATACGGATCGTTTAGGGTGGTTATGAATCTTCCACTGGCTTCACGTATACAGTACACACTCGCTTTCCTTGCCGAAGGTCTGAGCAGCCAGAAATGGCCGATGTAATAATAGGCTATCTCACCTCTGCCTACTGTATTTCCTCACATAGCTGACGGACAGTGAGTATTTGGATGTGTGTCTTAATTCCCTTTGTAACTACAACAACTTGATATAGTAACAAATTCAACTATTTAAGGGATCACTTGTTTTGAGTGTATCCACGTGTTATATAATAGTTTCTGGGACGATTACAAATAAATGTATCAACAGTGGTTTATCTGCCAAACCTAATCTTTTTTTTATTTTGGTAATGTCCTCATGTACATAGTATTAAGCCTTGCCAAGCTCTCTATTTCAGTATTTGGGAGGAAAATACCCCTACACTGGGGATTATAACGGAGACAGTCGATACAGAAATAGAACATTTTCAGTTGTAGTGTGCTTTGAAAACTCCGTCTGATTAATCCAGCAAAGATAAGGTTTCAGTGTGAGTTATGTACTACGAGGTGTCTCCATCAGATCAGAGCTACTTCACAGGGTAGAAACTGTGTCAACACCACTGCAGTGGTTATCTGAGTAGTGACTCTCCCTTCGGATCCCTGTATTGTGCTCTGAGTCGGAGAAAACCCAATGAGACTGTTTTATTTAGACTGTGAAATCGCTGAGACAGCCCCAATTTGTGCAATCTTGGCTACGGCAGCGGTGAGGTGGTTTGTGTCGTTGCACCATATTACGACGGTAAACGTGGGCAAGACGTCGATGACATCTTCTTTTCGTCGCCAAATAGAGGACTTGGTAGACGTTTGTGACGTCTCCACTTAGCCTTTGTCCCTCCCTCTAGCTAATCCACACACAACTGAACTGGTCTGATGTGGCCAGGACATCTGCAGGGAAACACTTTAAAAAAAAAAAATCCTGCACGCTTGTGTTGATTGGTCTTAATCCGCGTGGCAGATGCCTTTTTAATGGTTTCAATTATGAGCATAGGAACATAAGAGACCCAGTTTATAACAACCCCCCCCCACTACCCCCATTTGGTTTCTCATTTGAAAGGCTATTCAGTGAAAATACATGATCTCATTGTGCTGGTAATCATATCAGCTGTTAATGATATGCAAAGTGTTGATTAGGTGCATTTAAAAATGCATTCGCCTTCGCTGAATTCATCATCAATCCATCATTTCTATCATCACTACGAAGCAAATGGCTGCTCGACCACAAAGGGTTTACTAGATTAGTCCGGCTCTCTTTCCATTGAAGGCAGCTGTTACTGGCATCTCCCAATTGTAACCTTTGGAATTACAGTAGACATGCTGAAGCTTTGAAATCCTTCTACCCGTTCACCCATCCATTTCTGTTTTTCTGTCCATCCATCCATCCATCCATCCATCCATCCATCCATTCATCCATCCATCCAGCCATCAAACCATTTAGATTACGAAGTAATGGATATACATTACAATCACAGAAGAGGAGGCCTTTCCATCGAGAGAGAGATTCCAGTGCTGCTGCAGTTGAGCTGACAGCAGGTGTCAGGTAGTCAGCAGGAGATGACTGATGGCCCCTGTCGAACTCAAGAGGGAACATTTAGGAGTCATTATTTCATCGTTATCATCCACAACAATAACTAACATGCCCTCCTCTGTGCTGCTTGTCGATGGGCTTTCTTCCATCTAATGAGCCTGTAGCATCCTTTGGCATTACGAGGCCAAAATAGACAAAATACTTTTGCCACTGTCTGCTGGTTGAGGGGTAAGGGGTGGTGGGTAGGGATCATAGCGTGTGTATGTGGTTAAGGAGAATAAAACATTTTAACTTAAAGGGGACATGTGCTTTTCCTTATTTTCGGACACACGCACGTCTTTACAACACATTTTTTTCAAGTCACAAGCAATCAACTACCGTATAACCGACAGTGCAGGGAGATACTATACAGTCGTTTGGTGGCAGCAGAACAACATTTTAGTATATGTTACCTTTGTTATTTCATGACAGCATGTTTTACACTTCAGTCAGCATTTTAGCGCATTCCCCTCATGTACGCCAAACAGAGACGTCCTGCTGTAATCTTTGTTGCTGCAGATGTTTGTGCTGTCCACTCTCATATTCTGGATCAGACTCGGGCTCAAACATGTACAGTTGGATTTGAGAAGTTGCCATTTTCAATCAAGAACAAGAAATTATATGTTACTTTTTTTCTTTCCACACCGGCAAGAGGATATTGGCCAATCAGAAGAAAGTGGGCTTACAGGGAGGGAGGCCTTAAAGACACAGGAGCTAATACAGCTTGTTTCAGACAAAGGCTGAACAGAGGGACTGCATAAAGGGCCAGTATACGATAAATAAGGACTTTTTTGAACTGTTAATGCAAAGCTACGCTAGTGGAGTCCCAGGACAAACATAAAGAACTGGAAATGAGCAAAATATGATGTCTTTAAGAGGCTTAATGGCATTTTTGTAGTAGTAAAACGGCGCTGTGGAGCAGTGTGGTGGGTCCCCGTCTTGTTCTCATTGTAGTCAGCGAGTATGTGAAATCAACGGACTGACCTGGGCCCGCCCTCCAACCCCAATGCACCAATGAAAATCCAGGTGAAAGTTGTCAATCAAGTCACAGGTACGCGAGTTGACAGTGCAGAAAAAAATGACGACTAAACCACTAAACTGAAACCAACCGAAAACGTGCGGTGATAAACTAGAGATTCTGCCGCAGAATGAGGTAAAACTGGGATTCAGTTCCTAGATTTTATATGTAAGAACTGTACTTTGACCATCCACAATGAGAGGTTTAAGAAAAAAATGCTGACATATCGCCAAAATCATGACCAGCCTGGGGTAGGTACGGTTTAGATTCAACTTTTACCAATAGTAATAGTAAGCAATCTTTTTAGTTTTCGTTTTTTTTGCCAATGTGGAGAATCCGTTAAAAATTCTGTAAAATGATTCCAATGATGCAGCAAATAAAAAAAAAGTGTGTAGGCAGCATTTTGGAAGGTGGTGATTTAATAATTTACTTATCATTTATTGGAAACAGCAGTGGCACAAAGACTGCCAATGTTGAAGGAAGGTGTGAGAGAGAATGGAGGGGTGAGATGTAAATCGCATTATCTTGTTTTTGTGCTGTCAGAGGCTTTGCTGAGTAGAAACAATTGCCACTGGGTTCAGAAAATGTGAGGTCGTTTTACCACCGGAAACATGTTCTTGAAATTCTTTGAAATTAGACTCTGGGTGCCGATGACGTCATCATCCCGCTCTCACGGCTGACCGGGATTGTGTTTTTCTTTCATTTACTTTCATTTTGGGTCAGTGAGAACTTGTACTACCTGTGTTCACATCTTTAAAGCATTTTGTCTGCAATTCCTTTCATCATATACTTATGTAACCCAGGATTAGTCAGGTTAGCAGTTCAAGTGCTGTTACAACTATCAAAAACACCAAAATAATTCTACTCCGCTGGTCCGGATAGATAGAGAAAGATGCTGAAAGAGAGATGACAGACAGGCCCAAGCAACACAGCAACACACAATAAATGTTAATAATCATAAGCCTTGTGGTGCTGCTTGTGGTGTCAGTGCCACACATGTAATCGCAGTGGAGAGAGATAGATAGAGATTTGCTTTCCAGGATAACTCCGACCATGGTGAACGTTAAGCCCATTTTCCATGTTTACATTTTCCTACCTCTTGATGCCATTTACTTTCCTGCCAGTCCAAATGTTATCGAAACCAAGTTTCTGAGATTGCAAATGTGTGCGTCTACAAAATATTTGTGCCTGAAAGTAGTCCCTATGAAATGGATTATAATGCAATGATAATTAGGCAAGTTTTATTCTTTGACTTGCAGATGCACAAATCAGTAGGACCTACTGATAAAATTTTTTAACCGACACCTGTTTCAAAATTTAGAACATACAGGTAAAATGTAGGATTTCTAGGAAGCCCCTCTAGTGTTTAACTAGTACAAGTCTGCATTTTCCAGTCTTCGGGACAATAACTATCAAGTATTTCATAATTATAAACATTCCCATCAATATACCTCAGAGTGCCCCTTCAACCTATAGGCTCACTGTCAGTTATAGTTCATATGAACAAGTAGGTATTTCTGTTTACCTTGGTTTGCTGCTATGCACATCAGCGCTCCCCTACAAATACAAACAGCCAAAATTACCAGTACAAATCATCTTTTATTAGGAACATAACTTTACTAGCCTGATAGCTTACCTATGGATCTTTTTAATTCTCCAATCATTCAACAACCATGAACATGTCTTGAATTACCATACCTGGAAGGTTCTGTTTTATCCTCTCCAGACAATAAGCCACAGGTGTGCCCGGAATCTGCTGGGTCCAAAGTCCCACCAGCTATACGTATATACGTATAACAGTTTATGTTATTTTATGTTAAAATAAGATAAAAGAGTGCGTGCTATGCAAAGGATCAGTGAAATATGATCTTTGCAAGTGTCTGCCACTGCAGGTCAGCCAGTGTGTTGATATTCCCTCTTTTATAAACCATGTTTACAAGACCCGGCCGTCTCTAAACTCCTCCTAAGAATCTGTTCACCTTTAGCGTGTGAGGTTTTTGATGGACAGGGGAGAGGAGTGATGGAGAGGTGCTGCAGGGGAGGAGAAAAGAACAGCTTGTTTTGAACTGTAACAGCTTGTTGTCGTAGTTCCCCTCAGTCAGAATATTGCACATAGTAGCTTTAAAGATAATTATTAATTGATAATTGATCTGTATCATTGTCATATTTGATCTACTGTTAAGATAAACTGCTTGTATCAAATAAGTGACACAAATACGTGACACTGTTGATCACTGGGTTTTTGGGTGGTTTAGGCCACAGTTCCACTGAGCAGAGCATTACAATCGCGTTGTACTACAGTATAGGAAGCTACCAAGCTGCAGAGAATCCTGTTACGTGCATCCTAGCATCTACAGAGGACTGTATTTCTCTATTTCTATCTCTCTCTACTACTACTACTACTCTCTCTCTCTCTCCACTACTCTCTCTCTCTCTCTCTCTCTCTCTCTCTCTCACATGTTGCTCTGCTCTCGAAAGGAACATTTTTCTCCCTCTCCTCTGAGCATCCATGCAAAAAATCCTCCCTCTTGTTCTCTCGCACGCCATTTCCTCTTCACTCTCTCTCTGTTCTCCTCCTCGTTCTTGTTCAGCTATAGTGCATCTCTCTCTCTCTCCCTCTCTCTCTCTCTGTCTCTCTCTGGTATTCTTACCCTCCCCATCTCCTCCTTATGTTATTTAGTTGCCCTGTGCTCCTGATTTACAGTGTGTTAATGTAGTCCTGTGCAGGGAGTCAGCAGATGAATTTGTCATTTGTCACATTAATAGTCCTCCCTCTCTGCCACACACACACACACACACACACACACGCACACACACATATACACACACCAGTTTCCCAGTATGATTCGATTCACGTAACGCCCCCTCCTCATCCTCCTTCTCCCACTTCCCATCCTCAGCGCTCCCTCTCACACCGCCTGCCTCATTCCCTCGTCTCCTCATCTCCTTTCCTAACAACCACTCTCTTCCCTGTCTCCTCCCTCACTCTTCCCTCCCCTGAATGCCAGCCATGATTTTCTCCACTCTTTCCACTTGATGTTATGCCTGTTTACGTTTAGTGCTGTTGTTCCAGGCTTAAATGTTGCAGACGTTGAAACAGAGTACATACTCGGCTGGTATTACAAAATGCAGTAAGGACATTAAATTGCTGTTTTGTACAATATGCTTTTTTGTTTGCGCTTAAATTAAAAGGGCCCCGCTGTGCAAGGAAGGTTCACTTGAATTTTAAACGCAGTGTTTGTTGTGTGTTGCACCGTGTCATATGCAAAACTAGACAATCCCTGTAGTGGATTATTATTATACAGCTCATAACACAGATACAGCATCAAATGTAATGCAGATTTAACATTCCTCATTTGGCTCCAAAGCATTTTCTTTCAGTTTTTTTTGTTTGTTTGTTTGTTTGTTTGTTGTTGTTGTTGTTGTTTTTTTGCTAATTGGCCATGTCTGTATTTCACATCATGTGAGCTGGGATTTGTTTACTTGTTCAAGGCAAGTTGTGATGCATAACTGGTCTGACTGTGTCTGAGAATGTGAAATTTGGATGACTATATTTATTTTGGCAAGTGAACATTTTACCACTTCAAAGCCAATGTGTTTATTTTTAAAATATTTTTTTTTATCTTTGCAAAGTTCAGTGGTACAGGAAGATTATTTTACACCTCAGACTTGGATAAATAATTAAACTAAATCCTGTTGATTGGCAAATTTTACCTTAAATAGAGCTGTACATAACTGCTACATAGTATGCTAAGTCCTTATAACAGCTTTTCACAGGCACTTTAAAGGTGCTATCTGTAATTAAGTTGAATTACCACATTGTATAGTAAGATATATAATAATATAATATAATAATATGATATAATATAATGGTGTATAATGGTGATGATCTGAAATTTGATTGTGCCTCAGTGACGCTGTTTCCCTCTACTTCCTGGTCTTTGTTTTGCTTTGATGGTCCGTCAAATAGCTCCTCCCCTCAGCCTGCACAAGCTGGAAACACCGTGCTTCTTGGTTTGGTTTGTTATTGTAGTTCACCTCACCAACACTAGAGTCTTACAGATTGCACCTTTAAGCAATCAATGTGCTCGAAGACAGCATGTAAGTGAACGAGGGAGAGAAAGAGACAGGGAGAGAGTGAGAAAAAGAAAGACAGAAGAGAGAGGAAAGAGTGCGACTGATTCAGTCCGTACGCACAGTATTTCAACCACGTGGCAGTCGTTATTTGGGGAGCAATCCTAATGTACCTGATTCAAGAATACCAGAAGACGGTTTTTATTTTCGTCAGTTTCTGTGTCAGACTGTGACCTTTACCTTGAACCCATCTGCTCTCTTTTCTTTCTGCCATCTCATTTTTGTCTGGGGACAAAGATTAAGGGATGCCCCCCCTCCACGGCTCTCATCCACACATCATGATACAGCGCCAAGCCCGTTTTTTTTCTGTAATCCGGTCTCAACTGAGGAGTCTCAGACTTAATCCTCGGTACTGGATACATAAGAAACCCACTTCTGTTCTTAAGCCCATTTGACCACACTTTGAAATAACATACTCCTAGAAACTGTTATTAATTTTACTGCGTTGTTTTATTTTAATAGTCAATTTGTTTTTTTTTCCCTTTGTTTTTCTTCTTTTTCTTTCCTCTCTTCTCCCTTTAATCCATCCATCATCTCCTCCTTTCATCCATCAATGCTCTCCTCCTTTCATCCATCCATCCTCTCCTCCTTTCATCCATCAATCCTCTCCTCCTTTCATCCATCCATCCTCTCCTCCTTTCATCCATCATCCTCTCCTCCTTTCATCCATCCATCCTCTCCTTTCATCCATCAATGCTCTCCTCCTTTCATCCATCCATCCTCTCCTCCTTTCATCCACCCATCCTCTCCTCCTTTCATCCATCCATCCTCTCCTCCCTCCCATCAATGCTCTCCTCCTTTCATCCATCCATCCTCTCCTCCTTTCATCCATCAATCCTCTCCTCCTTTCATCCACCCATCCTCTCCTCCTTTCATCCATCATCCTCTCCTCCTTTCATCCATCCATCCTCTCCTCCCCATCCTCCTCTC
>OMKK01084307.1:0-10340 GCA_900302305.1 Polymixia japonica
GCCTCAAACGCATTAAGAAGGCAATTAATTCCACTAATTCACATTCGACAAGGCACACCTGTTAATTGAAAACCATTCCAGGTGACCTCATGAACCTGGTTAAGATAATGTGCAAAGCTGTCATCAAGGCAAACGGTGGCTACTTTGAAGAATCTAAAATATGAAACATATTTTGTTTTATTTTTACACTTTTTTGTGTACTACATAATTCCATGTGTTATATAATTTTGATGTATTCAGTATTGTTCTAGTCTAGGCCCAGTAGAAAATATACTGAACAAAATTATAAATGCAGCATAAAAAATATAACTGTTTTTGACAAAGGATTATTCTAATCTTGAACTTTTAGTGCATGATAAAAAAAGGTTACATCAACCTAAATGCAAGATTTAAATATATATTAATTAATTGAATATATATATTGCTCAACTAGTGATAAATCCCTATAACAGAGTTAATCCCAAGACCAGACAGGTGTGGCATCAAGAGACAATAATAACGATGTGTGACCATTACACAGACAATCCTTGGATTGGGGACAATGAAAGGCCACCTTGAAATGAAATTTTTAATCAAAGGACAAGATGCCACAGATGAGCAGAGAGAGTTGAGAACGGGCTATTGATCATGCTGGATGCTGGCATGTCAGTTAGGGCCGTCGCCAGACATCTGAATGTGCACTATGTGAAGGAGGTGTGTTGCTACGCGATGTCAAAGGTGGACATATATCACACTGACAGTTGTAAATCCACGTCTTGACCCTACTCTAAGTCCATCCGTTGTCTTTTTGAATTGCATTCATTGTTTGCTATACTTTTCCTTTCATTCAATTGTTAAAATGTTTATTTTCCTGTGTAGAAAGATTTATATTCATATGTCTATTATAAGTTTGAAAAATGTATAAATTGTCACATGCTGCATTTGAAATTTTGTTCAGTATAGTAAAAATAAAGAAAAACCCTTGAATGTTTAAGTGTGTCCAAACTTTTGACTGGTACTATATATATAGTATATAGTATATATCTGCATCTGCATTCACACTGACTTGAGTGATTGGATCCTAATGCATTTTGGGTATGTTCGCACCTGTATTTAGAGCTGTCCACTGGTGACCAGATCACTCAGGATGCATTTTAATATAAAGTCTGAACAGGGCCTTAATTTTGCTTAGCCCATAACCAACAGAAAGTTTGAGATAGGCATTCAATTCCAAGAATGTGGTATCAAATTTGTATGGTCAGTGGCCATGTGTCAGAATTCATATTCAGTCATGAGAAAGGGGGACCTATTATGCTTTTCCTTATTTTCTGTCATATATATAATGTTACAGTGTAAGATGTTTATTTTAAACGTGGCCAAAGTGTCAAATAATGACCTAAACGAATGATAAAGTAATCGCTGCGCGCAAAAAGTTCAGACTTCAGACTGCTCTGAACGCTAGGTTTCCAACAGCTTTTTCTACTTTCTGCATGAACTGACATCAACTCGGGATATATTTCTTTATATGGTCATCTGCTCCAGGCAGTGACAAAAGTTCCCCAGTCAAAGACAATCAGGAAAAGATGATGCATGCACGTCTTTACAACAAAATGTTTTCAAATAATAAGCAATCAACTATAACCGGCGGTGTAGGGATATACTATACAGTCGTTTGGTGACAGCAGAATAACAATTTAGTAGTTACATTACATTTGTTATTTCCTGACAGCAGACGTTTTCCACTTCCGTCAGCATGTTAGTGCATATTCCACATGTACATCAAACAGAGACGTCCTGCTGTAATCTTTGTTGCTGTGCATGTTCAAGCTGTCCACTCTCATATTCCGGATCAGATTCGAACATGTACAGTTGGATTTGAGAAGTTGTCATTTCCAATCAAGAATAAGAAATTATATGTTACTTAATAGGTTCACAGTTTGCTTTCTGAACCTCCACACCGGCAAGAGGATGATCAGAAGAATGTGGAATTTTAGGGAGGGAGTCCTTAAAGAGACAGGAGCTAATATAGCTTGTTTCAGACAGAGGCTGAATAGAGGAGCTGCATAAAGGGCCAATATACGGTAAATAAGGACTTTTTTGAACTGTGAATCATGCACAGCCACTCTAGTGGAGTCCCAGGATAAACATAAAGAGCTGGAAATGAGCATAATAGCTCCCCTTTAATACTGTAGAACAAAGCAGTTTTGAAAAAGGTTGCAATATAGACAGGTAATATAATGTAGTATAACTACACTGCTGTGTGGTTCAAGCCTTTAAACAGTAAACAGAATATAATTGGATGGATTGCACAACTAAAGAATTCAAAGGGATCATTTATGGTAAACTAGATCCCCAGCCACTACAATTATGTGGGTTAAAGAAGACAGAAATTGAAGGTTTTTGATTTGGTTTGTTTGGAATCTGGAATTGCTGCAGAGCTAATTTCAAAAAGGCAATAAGGATTTTATAAAACTCAATCAAAGCTTTTATTCAGACTCTTTGGGTTTGTTCTTCAGGAAATATTTTTTGCTCACGCCCACACCTCTTTATCTGTTTTCTTCCTGTTTACTATTTTGTTCACACAGATTACAGTTACCATGCTGTGTTTTGCAGCTAATGGCCCAAACCATAAAGCAGCCATACACAACCAGCACTGTGCTAATCGTTAAAAATATGTTCAACGATTATCACAACCATATAAATTAGCAGTGACCATGAATATAAGTACTGAAGAGTATAGTAATGTGAAATCTGATATTCCAAGTGTGCCTCAATCATTTCATTCATTTGTGAAGTGATCTTTCTGAGGTGAGGTGGCCCCAACACTTTCCACTGAATCATGTTCCTGCATTACTACAATATTTTACCCAACCTTAGGTGAAATTTAAGTCTCTTTTTATCAGCTGGTACATATAAATCCTTTTTAACCGAAGTCAACATTTATAGATGACTCCCCAGGGGGTAAGATAAGTTCTACTGGTCTTAGGCTTTATGTTGATGACCTCAAAGTCATAGCTGTGGGCTCAAGGCTGCTCTAAAGCTATGGCTCTTGCCTTCAAAACCCTCAGCAGGGGGCCAGTCTCTGAGCTATGCTGCTGGCTGGCAGTGGACATCCAGCCCATGTTTCACTCTGCTCAGACTCAGTCCTTTACTACAGATTTCACTCTAAACTCTTTATTTTACCGATTTGCCTCTGGGATACACTGAAGTATGATTTCGTTCTAGATTTGAAAAAAAATGGAATTATATTTTGGGATGAAGACCAATTAGGACAATCCATCCTGAAGACTTTAGAAAAAAAGTTGTGTGTTTTATCAAAGCCTAAGATATGAAGCCCCACGGGAATGCTAGGTCAGATATGGCATCAATTTTGAAGCTGTTATTTTCGATATGTTTGTCACCGAGAAAGCAGCCCAGTCAATTAGAGGCTTACCTCGTCTGAACTAGATTTGACACAACAAGAGGCAGGCAAAAGTACAGCCTTTAGGTCTTTCAGGGTGCGGTAGGGGCACTTCCTTCGGGTGGTACGACTCACAAACTCACGCATGCTAATACAAATTAGTAAGAGATATAGTGGGGAGAGGCAGGTAGCGGGAGAGGAGTGCTGGTTGAATGTAGAAACTAATGGCACTGAGTCAGCATGATGCTGTATTAAAAATGGAGCGCTCCTGCTGGTTTACTGCAGGACATCACAGGGCTCCAGCCTCATTAAACCCTCCAACTCCCTCATTCTCAGGATCACAAAAAAAAACATTTCATATTTCATGATACATCATTTGTCTTGTTCAGAGGCTTTCGGTTATTATTCACCAACGGAGGGTCGCTATCAAGTAACATGTATGTCGAAGTGTCAGGTAAAAAACGGCCCTATGTTTTACACAAAATCCTGGCATGTGTTTGAGTGAGGTTTGAATGAATCTGACCTTCCTGTTGATTTGTTCGTCTAATGCAATCATAGAGACAAAAACATAGATTTCTCTTTATTGTTTTACGTTAATACGGAACGCATACGATTGCGTAATTACATCATGTTTTTCATATTTGTAAGCCGAAAAGTAAACTGAGCGCCGATAAATTGTGTTTATACGAGACGTATGTGGTGTGTCCGGCATAGATGCGGTGTATTCTAATCGCCAATCTACTCTCTTTAATTCAATCACTCCTGCCGTAATCTATAAAAACCAGGGCCAAGGGACTCTCACATTTCCTAATGATATGCATTGGTGAAAGCTAATTCTATTAGCGTTGATTAGCAAGAAACACAATGAGGCTAGCAGGCTTTAATGACATGCTCCCCTCGGAGTTGAGTCCATTTTTGATATGACTGTTGAGAGGTATCCTTTGAATTTGATTGGATAGTGTCAGTGGGTTCATCTACCGGTTCAAATACTCACATCACATTCATTCAACCCAGCACTAAATGCATTGAGTTTCAAGTGGCCTCTCTAAAGACACTGGCTATGACCCCACACAGGTCAGTAGGGAGAGATGTGTGGATGATACAGTTCTGCACTTCAGATTCTCCATGGTCATGGTTGTCTGCCAATTCCATGAGGGGAGGCTTACAAACGAGGCCTGGATTTGTTAAGCGGGTTAACAGAGTTGCATGCCACAGAGAATTGCGGGGGAGTGAGCTGTTGTGTCAGTCATAGGGCCCTAAGTTGAAGTGGCAGTTGTGTGACTCGAGCGATGCTGAGGCACAAGGCTGTAGGAAACGCCTGAGTGGCAGCAGAGCATCCAGCCTTAAAACCCCCAGTGACTAGTGCTAGTCAGGGCTGATGACCCCTCCTCAGACCCCCAAGAGCAGCACTAAGAGTTATAGACAAAAGGTGGAGAGGATGAGACGGGATCATAAGCACAATTAAAGCACGGTAGCCTTCGCTGAAGATACAATACGGAATTAATTTGACGACGAGCTAAAGTTTGGTCACATTCTCACGTTCTCTAGGAGTTTGAAGAGATTGAAGTCTGTTTTGCTCCACTGGTTACAGTTACAATACATTTTGCAGCCTCAAAGTCACTGATAATTAACCGTCGCATGCTGTCAGTTCTTGTACTAAAAGCCCAATTTTAGAGGGAAAACAAATCGTTCAATTAAATAATTCAACATCAATGCAACAACAACCAGTAGAGGGGCTGTCATTCTGCATCTACAGTCCTTGACCTTTAAAAGAGTTTTTGTGGCATTCAATTGTGATCTGTCATTTCACTTAGGCACTTATTACATAGTTGGAAAAATGTTTTTAGACAGATCCTTAAACTGATCAAGACCAGTTTGCTAGCATGGTAAGTATACTAATGGAATCGAACAGCAGCACCTTGTCAAGCTGATCTATTTAGGCTAGCTCTTGCATCTTGCCACTAGGATTTCAAACAAAGCGGCCTTTTCATAAACCGCAGTGTCAATATAAAACGTTTTTTTTTCTGCTATGAGACAATGCCTGGTGACATCAAATAATAGGCGATAACATTTAGAAAGATCCATTGCATATTTTAGTGTCAAGACACATTATATTTATAAGCAAGGAACGTTTGGCGCAACATAGAAAATAGTTTTAGATCGGGATGACATCTCGCGCTGTTCTGCTTTTACAAGCGGGACACATCAGACGAGCGCAGGGAGGCCTTGACTGAACAGCATGAGATCAATAAAACAAACATCGACTCAACTTTGAGTCAGATCTGTGTAAAAAAAATGAAATGCAGATGAAATTGTACAGTATGTGCACCGGGGATGCCATTCAAATGGAGGGTCTGCTTATGAAAAGCTTAAAGGCCACTAACACAACGAGACATAACACAATGATTTTCTCTCCACGCTGCTGAATTAACATGAATTCATAATGCCGTCGCCCGCTTGCTCATTATGTCTTTGTTCGCAGCTTTTTTAATTTTAAGTGTTAATTCACCTTGACCCAAACCCTGTGAGGTCGCATGAAAGAGCAAAAAAAGTATTACCTATTAAAGTACAAACACAGATAATAGGATAAAATATTTGCAACAAGAGGATTCCAGTGAGAGTTCACCAAAGTTCTTCATATAGTCATTTGGCCATTTTCCACTGCATAGTACCGGCTCAACTGGACTGGACTGGACTGGACTGGACTGGACTGGACTGGACTGGACTGGACTGGACTGGACTGGACGCTACTAGCCCTTTTTGATTTTGCATCAGGCATAGTACCTGGAAAATATAGTAGTGGAATCAAACAGCTGTCCATTCCTTGGTCCATCAAACACAGGCCTTTGCACAAGAGAGGGGAGTGGTCATGGGTTCATGGGTGATAGAGACTCTTCTTTTTCTTCTTTAGTCCCTATAGCTGCTCCCAGAGAAGACAGCAAGGAAGAGGGAGGCATGTATGGGGATTGTGATCCAGAGCAAACCCTGTGGACCCTGCATTAGTTGTCTTATAGAATACAGTGATAGAAGTATAAGAAGTGTGTTCAAATTATTTATCTGTAAAACTGTAAAAACCTACTCAAATCAGGTACTGATAGTACACTTAAATGTGGTTAAACTCCTTGGCATTGATCTCAATTCAGGTAAGGACACGGTTGCTTATGTTTTGCTACTAGGCAAATGTCTCTTGGGAAGGAAAGGTCCCTTAGGGACTAATTACAACCAAGTACATAACATGTGTGTGCAAGCAAAAACACACACACACACACACAGAGAGAGAGAGAGAGAGAGAGAGAGAGAGAGAGAGAGAGCGAGACTTCCTTGTCTTCACATGTGATTTAGAATCAAACAGCTTGAATGAAAGCTCCCTGTAGAGAGGGACCAAAGAGAGAGGAGGGCTTTGCTGATGTAAACAGGCCCTGGTTCTCACCCACTGAGCTGGTCTTATGTAGGAGAATGGAGGGGAAAGCAGGGGTTCAGCGGGTGAGCTGACTCTCCGCGGAGCACCTTTAAACACAATGAGATGCCAACCTTTTGTGCATTTTACATCAACCTTCCCCAAGAGGACAACGGAGAATAAATCTTCACGGTAACCTGTTGTTTTGTTAGCGTGCTTCGTCCTCTGATCTAAGTGTATGAATTAATGGAAAAAACTTGAGATTGACAGATATCTGAAGAGCAGCCTGTTTTTGTAGTGGAATACTTTTTTGGGACTTGCATGCTCTCAGTAAGACTCAAATTATTCAGCAAATAAATCAATTAAGCTTAATTAGGCCTCAAGGGAAGTAACTAATGTGCAATTCATATTTGTTTTGGACTCTGCTCTGCATGGTGTATTTCTGCTGACCTTTTAAAGAATTCAAAATCAATGTCCATTCTGAGTATTCCACCGTCTGTGTGTCCCTCACAATGGACGGGCTATTTCGGCGGACGGAGCCCGAGGTTCGCTCGTGGAAAAGAGCGCCGCAGAGACGTAGCCCTACAAATTATGCAGATATGCTGAGAACGGTTGAGAGAGTGCCATTCATTGATTGCGTACCAGGCACAGGCACAACTATAGCTCATCGCTGCCATGGTGTGAAATCATGGTTTCATTTCAGCCTCATTTGGTCCCACTCGAGACCACTACCCCACATTGCTAATCATTACAGGCTTACCAAAAGCCTATTCCGCTGGAGTCTCAGCGCTAACCAAGAGGCTGATGAGGAAGTGTATGCAGACTCCATTAGAGCAACAGCCCATTCAAAGTCTTGATTAGAAAGTGTGTGTGTGTGTGTGTGTGTGTGTGCGTGCGTGCGTGTAACATATGCGTTTGGTTTGTGAATGAGGATTAGTAGGTTGCAGAAAGGCCATAGACGGCCTCTCATCTAACTGTGGACGCGGTCGGAAATTAGAGACACCGCAAAAAGCGCAACGACATTCACAGTAATGTTCCGATGACCTTTTACTCGTTAGGGAACTTTGTTGATCTGCCGTGTAAGGAATGAAAAAAAAAAAAAAAAATCCCCACACACACCCATTACAAACAGGTGCAATGCTGGAATAGATTAGACCCCACAACCTCCTTCAATCCTTGGCAGCATTGAAACCGGGAGATATCTGAATTTCCTTCATTTGGCACCCTCATTCAACAGAGACTGCAGTGTTGGGGAGCTGAGATCAGCACCGACATGACTTGAGTAATGACAGCTCCGCTTTGGACAGGAAACTCATAAAGCCTCCTATTGCACCTTCTAACGCTCTTCAGCTAAAACGATATCTCCCTCCGTGGAATACAAACTAAGAATCATTTTTGGCCACAGATATCTGCAGGGGGCGTAACCGCTTGCTGTTGGATTACAGCAAATCTATATGAAGAACAATCAGACCCGACACATTTTTATGGAGTAAAGCCCCTGTTATGCTTCACCTGAACTGGATGATCCCAGCTAGTGTCTCCTCCATAAACACATACTCCACATTTCATCGTATGAATTTGTGCAAGCCAAATTCAGCTGTGTGTCCCAGAGGTCCCATAAAAGCATTGCAGTTTTTATGCCCAAGATTAACAATGCAAATATTTCCACCAAGAGCTGTTCCCAGTCATCCCTGTCTTATTTAATCACTACTGTGAATGAGCATTTCCATATTAAACTGTATACTGGTTTTAGACCAATAGGTAAACAAGGCTAGGTCAAAGCCTAGTATATGGTTGGACCGTGTATGGTCGAAGTGCAAAATTGTTGCGGCGATTCATTTTGAAAGAGCAACGGCCAATGGGGAAACTCCAACACTCAGCCGACCAATGGTGTAACTTCATCACTCAGTCAGTGAGTCAGTCAGTGAGTCAATAAGTGACTCAGTGACGGACATTCGCGTTTGTAGGGCTGGCCCCGCCGTTGCGGTCCAGCCAAAAATTTGTATATCCTTGAGTGAGAGAGAGAGAGAGAGAGAGAGAGAGAGAGAGAGAGAGAGAGCGAGAGAGTTTGAAAGAGGCACGGGTGAGTAAGCCTTGACTTTCAAAACTTTATGTAGGTAAACATTGTCGTAAAATTCCACAGGAGTCTTCAAGTTGTCCACGGGATTGAAATCGCCCTTGTCATAATTTATACAACAATCAACATACACTCACAACACACACACACACACAAAAAAGACATCATCTCTAAGTCATAACTCAGGCTTTGGTTGGTCCTAGTGTATAGCTGTGAAATCAGACACCTGATATATAGCTAAAGCGGGATGACTTGTTTTATTTTGGCATACAAATTTATATTCTGTGATAGTGATTCGTTTTAAATGCTGTCCCTGTAGGGTAATAGTGAGTTATTATCCAGACCAAGGAAACTGAGGCACCACTGCTGCAGTACCAACCCTGTAAAGTCACCTTGCCGTGGCCAGCTATAAATATAGAAAGTACAATCTTAAAGTTCCTATCCTCTTGGACCTCTGTTGAATGACATTCCATTAGCGCACAAGCTATGCTTGGATGTGTTAAGATAACTCAGAGAGGTGGCTAATGGTAACCAGTGTACAGCCCGTCGCAATGAATTTCTCTCTAATTTGCATCATTTCTGCTTTAAGGCTTCATTGAGTTTAGAGAGTGTTTACTTGGACGGGTGCTGCTGTCAACAATTGAAACACAGCACGACGCAAACATGATATAAACTGAAAAGCACACGGGTCAAAACATACTGAAAAAAAACAAAAAAAACATGGAGTTCTCTTTGGCTGTTGCAGAGAAGATAAAGTATCCCAAGCTTAATGGAGTTCCAGTTGATAGGATTTATCCATAAATCTAAGCATTTAGGCTAGGTAGGTATAGATGCCTCCACAGAGGTCAAGAGGTCAGTAGCAATTTACACCCAAACATGGTAGAATAGCCCTGCAGCGATCCTCGAATCGACCTTGCGAGCTTGCCTCCGTTTTGGCTCGGAGCTTAATTTAAGCACCCCCGATTTCCACATCAGATATCAACACAGAATAAAAAAGAGGCTTCGCAAATTACGGCCCCGGGCAGAAATCCCCGAGCTGCAACATCGGTTTTCAAAGCTTCCGCGTACCGGACTAATGTTTACGGGAGCCCATCTTTCGCGCGGTCGTCGCAAACCGTCCCCCCAAAAAAAAAAAAAAAACATCTCCGAGCGTAGCGGCAATTTATGTCGTCTAGGATGTGAAATGACTTCTCTTGCTTTCCCCGCACGCATCCGCTGTCAAGATGGTTTGCAGAACTATGTAAGTATTTATATACAAAATGGAATTCATGAGCCTTCCTCCTAAGCCTTACCAGTAATACATTGATGCTGATTTCCTGTGGCAGTAGCCATCTGCCTCCTCATCTGACCTTATATTTTTACACACACCAGTCAATGGGCACACAAGACGGAAAGGCTGGCACGTTAACATGGGTCGAATGTACCGCATCATGCCTGAACATCAGCTCTGACGTTTCTCTAATAGGTTCTGTTTCCCCCCCCCCCCC
>OMKK01084309.1:0-11900 GCA_900302305.1 Polymixia japonica
TTTATTGAATTGCTACTGTTTACAAACACACCACTACATCATAGCCTATGTCAGGAATAAATATTAGTGTTGTGTTATTTGTTTTGTCCAGTAGATGTCCTCAGTGTGTTCCCCACATGTTATCCTATGTTCCAGCTGTCTTCCATTATGTAATTACCCCAGTGTATATAGTGTGTCCTCCCCCGTTAGTCTGTCAGATTGTCAATGTTCCCTGAGTTATCTCTAGTGTTGTGTTTGCTTACCTGTTACCCGATTCTGACTACTGCCTGTTTCTTGCTTCTCTGACCTACCTGCTTGCCTGTCACCCTGACCTGGACTGCTTACCGTTCCTGCCTGCCTGCTTGTTCCCCAACCCCACCTGGCTGACTACTGAACTGCTCTTGTCTTTCTGTACTCTCTGAACCTTACTTGGTAAAGACCACTCTGCGTGGTGTTACTCATACTGTATCCTGTTTCTGGTGCTGTATGTCTGCACTTGGATCCATCCCAGAAGAAATCATTACAGTACAATCTGACCAACTATGACTCCAGCGGATGTAGATCAGATCTAGAACGTTATACAGATTCAAGGAGTAGCTATTTAGCGGTTCAAGGAGTAGAGTTGACACGAGCAGCAATTAACAGAAGTAATGACCGAACTGCAAAACATCACAGCCATCTTTCACAAGTTCTTCATAAGACCAACACCACACCTGGGTCTGATTCGTCCCACGCTTCACCGGTTGTCAAGCCTACGACTACCACCCCAGTAACCAGAGAACCCCACTTACCTGCTCCTGAGCATTATTGTGGAGATCCAGGGACATGTCGGCCCTTCCTGTCCCATTTTTCAGGTGTTTGTGTATATAGATGATATTCTAATTTACTCAACGAACTCACAGGAACATGTGCTGCATATAAGACAGGTTGAACCAGTCTTCACAGTGTCATTCCTCGGGTATATCATATAAGATGGGCATATTCAGATGGATCCAGACAAGCTGAAGGTGGTGGTAGAGTGGTCCACACCTATGTCCGTAAAGCAACTGCAACGCTTCCTGGGTTTTGCCAACTTCTACCGATGATTTATTTGTAACTACAGTACAGTAGCGGCTCCACTCACAGCTCTCACTTCCAGGTCAGTGCGGTTCTTTTGGAATTCCCAGGCCAAGGAAGCATTTCAGGAGTTGAAACAGAGGTTTACCTCGGCACCTATTCTTGTCCACTCGGATCCAGCACTTCCCTTCACAGTAGAGGTGGACGCTTCTGATGTGGGAGTAGGGGCGCTACTCTTGCAACGGTCTCCTAAGGATCATAATTTTCATCCATGTGCCTTTTTCTCTCACGGATTTCCGCTGAACAAAATGATGACATCAGTAATCAGGAGCTTATGGCCGTGAAGCTGGCGTTGGAGGAATGGAGACAGTGGCTGGAGGGAGCCAACCAGCCTTTTCAAGTACTAACAGATCACAAGAATCTGGAGTACATTAGGGGAGATAAGCACATGAACGCCAGACAAGCCAGGTGGGCTCTGTTTTTTACACGTTTCAACTTCATACTGTTTTACCATCCTGGTTCAAAGAACGTTAAACCCAATGCTTTGTCTTGCCAATTCAGTCCTGAGTCAGGTCAGCCGGTACCCGAGACCATAGTCTTCCCCTCTTGCATTGTGGCAGCGGTTTCCTGGCAGATCGAGGATGTAGTCAGGAAGGCACAACTGGTTCAACCAGATCCCAGTACTGGTCCTAACGGCCTTTATGTACCTGAATCTGTCTGTTCCCAGGTCCTAGAGTGGATTCACTCATCCAAATTGACATGTCACCCCAGGAGATTATACACTTTACTTTTCTTTTTTTTTAAACAACAATTTTGGTGGTCCACTGTGGAGATAGACAACAGTTCTTTTGTTTCGGCCAGTCCCATTTGTGCTAAGAATAAGACTTCACTTCAGGCTGTCTTTGGTCTTTTACAACCCCTGCCTATCCCTCACCGTCCATGGTCTCACATCTCCGTGGACTTTGTCACAGGGTTGTCAGATTATCAGAAGGTAACAATCAGAAGGTAACGATTCTCACTGTGGTAGATAGGTTTTCTAAGTCTGCTCATTTTATCCCTATACCCAAGTTACCCTCTGCTAAAGAGACTGCTCAGGTTATGGTCCAACATTTTCCGCATTCATGGATTGCCATTAGACATTGTATCAGATCGGGGTCCTCAATGTTCCTCACAATTCTGGAAGGCTTTTTGTTCTAGTTTGGGAGCATCTGTTGTCATCAGGATTTCATCATCAGACCAATGGCCAAACGGAGAGTGCCAAACAGGACCTGGAGACCGCATTACATTGTTTGGTCTCTTCTCATCCTACCGCCTGGAGTCAGCTGTTGGTGTGGGTGGAGTATGCTCACAACACTCTCACCAATTCTGCCACTGGGGTATCTCCTTTTCAGGTGACCCATGGTTATCAGCCTCCGTTATTTCCAGATCAGGAGCTGGAGGTTAGTGTACCGTCAGTTCAGGAATTTATTATCCACCGGTGTAGGCGCACTTGGATGAGAGTCCATTCCAGTCTATTGTGCATCTCATCCAGATACAAGGTACAGGCAAATCGTCACCACACACGTGCACCACGTTACCTTTTGGGACAGAAAGTGTGGCTGTCTACCCGGGACCTTCCCCTATGAGTGGAGTCCCGTAAACTGGCTCCTCGATTCATTGGTCCCTTCCCTATTCTGAGTATCAATAATAATTCTGCAGTCAAATTAATTCTAGCTAGGGATATCTTGGACCCAGCAGTTATTGCAGAGTTTCGTGAGAGACACTCAAATCAAACTTCTTTTTTTTTTTTTTACAATATTTTTTTTCCTTTGCATTTCACTTTGTGGCCTCTTTTTGACGTGGGGGCTGGGCTATAGGAGTGGGCGTGTCCAGACAGGAAGAGGCAGGGTTTGGGATGCCAACCACCATGAAACAAAACAGAATAAGAAGTTTGAGCCAGGGACTGCACATGTCATAACATCATGGCAGATCGGAGCAATGGTGGTTCGAGGCCCAGTGCTTCCAATGCAGGATCTCAGGTACTATACCCAATAGTATTGAAAATGGGTTCACTAATCAATGCTTCATTTAACACTGTGCACTCAAGTGACATCTGCTGGTGAAATATATGTCATGCAGTCAAATGAAGCAGACACTCTGTTGCATTTGGGATCCTTTTGGATGCGATGCGCCATGCACATCTATTAGTTTGACTAATGTTGAAGATGATATGTTACTTGTTAGGTCTGATTCTATAGGCTATGTTTCTATTTCTTTGTCTATGAAATGTGCTCTATAAATAAAGATTGCCTGCTTGACTAACTGACTGAATGACTGATTCGTTGATTGATGCAGTTTAATATGGTTCTATTACAAATGGAGAACAGACTATAATTTAAATACTGAATTCTGCCAAAGTTTTAAAAGCACCATCTGTCAAAGCTAAAACAGTCATGTGAATTATTGAGGACTGAAAAAGTGGGTGCTTCAAACATCATAATTCACATGACATTTCGGCACCAAAGCAAGCCTTGGCACACTGGTTCAGATACAATTACATAGCAAGTTTGACGCATGCTCTGGAGCTTAGGTGCCACATTACTAATCTCAGGTATGTACAGTTAAAGGTTATATTGATAACATTTTTATGTAGACTAATAATTTTTTTTTTAAAAGAATACATCCACAGAGCTTTCAGAAAGGTGTGGAATAAAAGTATGCCTTTTCCAAAAAAATCCATTATGATTTTGGATTAATCATTTTTATAAAATTGTCAGGTTCAAAATTAAATTTTTGTTTATCTCTGTGTAAGATGTCTGACATTTGGTTCCTGCTTCTAACAAGGCTTATGACCAATAGTATAACAACATTGGTATCATGTGGTATCTCTGTGTTGTCAGCGATCAAGAGTCTTAGTAGTTGCCAGTTAGCTATTAACTAGCTTAATTTAGTTGTCTGAACAACAATAACCCATAAAATTACAACTCTGCATATTTAGACAAAATCAGCAACAACTACCAACAGCCATAGTCCTTACAACCTTAACTAATGTGTTGTCACCAATTAGATTGTCAAAATTAGAAAAATAACCCATAAAATTACAACTCTGCATATTTAGACAAAATCAGCAACAACTACCAACAGCCATAGTCCTTACAACCTTAACTAATGTGTTGTCACCAATTAGATTGTCAAAATTAGAAAAATAACAGCTTCAATCCCTGAGAAGCTACGTTAGCATTAGTGACTGTTGCGTCCAGTTACCTAACATTATAGTTCCCTCAAACAATGTATAACGAAGATGCGCAACAGAGGGGATTTAGAAGTGGGTATATGCAATGCCGACTGAACAATAAGTGGGTATATGGTGTATACCTATGTATACCCTGCACCACACCACTGCTTAGATGACAAGTTAAACGTTACCTAAAGCCAAAAAAACATATCCTAAGATTACTATAGATTATGTTACATGAATCTTGAAACACCACTGCACAAAGTAACCTAAATCTATATGTTGCAAAATGAATTCACTACTGTACCACGAAAGATCCATCACTTGACGTCTCACTCCACTCAACTATGAAACTACAAAGTGGCAACTACTGGAGGGATCATTTTTCTTTTTTGAGCAACAGCGGTGTTGTGAGTGGGGGAGTGCGACATCTAGTGGCTGAATGTTGTCAATTGCACCTTTAATAAATTAGTTCGCTAACTAGTGGTATACATGAAGAATCTAGTTAACTTGTTAACACTAGAAAGGCCAACAGCAATCTATGTTGAGATTTAAAACTTACATTTCTCAAACATCATAAATGCAACACTCTTGTCCTTCTGTGACTTGTCCTAAATATTTGGATTTTAAAGACCTGTGTTTTTAGAATAAAAAAAGAGACTTGACGCCTTTCACTTTATCAATGGAGTAAACAGTTCAGGAGGAGAGGAGAGACATGCACATCTGGTACCAACGAAGTGCTGTGGCGGATAATGGGCAATTGTTTTCTTGAAAGACTGCTAAAACTGTCCAGGGTGATTAAAAACACAGGTCTTTAAAACCTAAATATTTAGGAAAAGTCACGGAAGGACAAGACCATTGCATTTATGATGTTTCATAAATGTAAGTTTCAAATCTCAACGTAGAACGCTGTTGGCCTTTCTAGTGTTAGCAAGTTAACTAGATTCTTTATCTATTCTGCTAGTTAGTGAACTAACTTATTAACTGTACATACCTCTTGAGATCCTGTATTGGGCCTTGAACCACCACTGCTCTGATCTGCCATGATGTTCGGTCCCTGGCTCAAGCTTCTTCTCCTTCTTCTTCTTCTTCTTCTTCTTCTTCTGTTTTGTTTCATGGCAGTTGGACATGCACACTCCTCTAATCCCGCCCCCACATCAAATAGAGGCCACAAAGTGAAAATAAAGTATTGCAAAAAAAAAATTTTGTAAACACAAAAAAAGTATCAGAAACACAAAAAAGTGATACATTTCAGGTATATTTTTGTTTACAATACTACAAAAGTTACATTTACAATATTTCACTTATGTTTACAATGTTTTCTGGCCTTGTTTTGACTCCATATTTGCTTGTCTGTTACCAGAGGCTTGCCTGTGACCCCGAACCAGACTGCTTACTGTTCCCGCCCGCCTGCTTGTTCCCCGACCTCGCCAGGATGACTACTGAACTGCGCTTGTCTTTCTGTACTCTCAGAACCTTATTCACTAAAGACCACTCAACGTGGTGTTACTCATATCCTGTTTCTGGTGTTGTATGTCTGAACTTGGATCCATCCCAGAACAAATCATTACACATATGATTCCATGGGGAGACGAGAAGGTTTCTTGACACATAAAGCGTAACCGTAGTTGATAAGGGGATGTTTAAGATAAGCCTATGCCAGAGTGTTGCACCAATCTTTGGGCCATATATCTTACATCTGGTCCGTTTGAGCCCTTTTATAACTTTCATTAGTCAGAAGTTTCATTTTTGTGTAAGGATTTGGTTTTGATCATGGTTTTAATACTATTAATATTCATCAATCAGAGACCAAATTACTCCAGAAGGAGTGTAAAAACAGAAAGAAAGAAAAAAAACAAGAATTGCACTTATAAGAATATTAATATAAATGTATGTTATCTTAAAATTAAATTACATCAACCAAAACATACAACCAACTACTGCTGGTGTATTGAATAATGGACCATCTGAATAAACCTGGGAACAAAGACTGTTTAACTGTTTATAAATGCTGTCATTTACAATCGTTGTCAACTCATATTAAACAATAAAACACATTATTTCAAACATATCAGAAGCAAGCAGCACAGGAGAAACTGTGTTCAGCTTTCTTGCAGGGTTGTTAATCCTTCCACATTGGCCAACAGACTTTAAATCGACCGTAGTGTCCCATACTGTAAGAAATTAAACTGTGGAGATTTCCGACCAGATTAGAGACTGTAGTTAGAATGCATTGTATCCCGCAAATCCGTTGTGGAGTGATTCCTGTCACCTTAATCAATCATGTCTAAGCGTGGTCAGAATGTTTGATTCAGACCCATCAACAGACCCTAAGGAAGCTAATTGGCATGCGTGCTTGTGCCTGTTCTGTTGAATAAATCTGTGTGTGTGTGTGTGTGTGCGTGTGCGTGTGCGTGTGCGTGTGTGTGTGTCTTCTCGACTAGTTTCTTGACATGATGGCTGCTCGCTCCGTTTAATCAATTCAGTTTTGGCAAATAGCCTATGTGTTTTGAATCTAATCTTATATTCATTTATGAAAGCCCCTCTCCTCCCCACCCGTCCCTCTTAATCAAATATAAGTGTTAAAACACCTTAATTATGATGTCCTGTGTCAGGTCTATTTGGTGTTTAGGGTAGCCTAATTAACTTAGTTTGAACTAACGTTTGAGTTTAAGCACAAGCAAAATTGGATTTACATTATATCTCCCAGCTCGTAATCAATTTGATTGTAGCTTTCGGTTGTTCTTTTCTTTTCTTTTTTTTTTCTTTTTTTGCAAAAATGAGACAATCTCTCCTAATACTGATCCTTGTAGGCTGATGTGACAGTGACGACAAGCAGCATATTCCCAACGTTTGGTGAGTGGACAAAGACAATACCGTGTTGGTTTTGCAGTTATAACACGAAACACCTTAGCATATAATTAATCTGTAATGAGATAAATTAATTCAACAGTCTAAAGTAGTGCGGCTAATATGATCATAAATTGTGATGGAGACGTATCTTTAAACAAGCCGAACA
This sequence comes from Polymixia japonica, assembly GCA_900302305.1. NCBI lineage: Eukaryota > Metazoa > Chordata > Actinopteri > Polymixiiformes > Polymixiidae > Polymixia > Polymixia japonica. The sequence goes on from OMKK01084309.1 coordinate 7,269, forward strand.
ACTTACGCATGAAGGCGATCTTATCATCTAGGCCTGAGAAATATTTAATTAGATTGTAATTATGGGTATTTTGATCTACACCGACGTCAAATAACAATAAAACAATGTTTCCATGCGATATATGACATCACCTTAAGTTACGTGAGACCAAACCGACATTGTCTCCATCTCTCTTTACCTCGCCACATCTCTCGCCAACGTACCCATGTGGCGCACCCTTTCCCACTATGCACGGTTCTTGGCTGCAAATCAGAGCTGTGGAGTTGACAGAAGGTAATCCCCACCATGTGAGGCCTCGGCCCTGTTTGGAGGCGGGGTGTTATTCATTCAAATCTGCCGGTGCTATAAAAGAGGGAAGTTGCAAGTAGCCCAACTTCAGCCCGCAGGATCCTAGCGCACAAGGACGCAGCGAAGCTGACAGAAGTTCAGTGTGGCCGAGCACCGGAGACCGACCGCAGGTTATTAATCACCATGAATACTGTCAAGGCAATTAAAAATGCAATAGTTTGTCTGGTCCTGTTGCCTCGTTTTCTAATGGCAGCCGTCATATTTTGGTTGCTTGACTTTTTATGCATAAGGAAGAGGGTATTCTTCAAAATGAGGGAGCAAGAGGGAGATGCCATCGATCCCCCGCTGTGTATATCCGATTCCAATCGCATGTTCAGTCTGGAGTCCCTTAAGGCAGTTTGGCACGGACACAAGCTGGACTTTTTGAAAGCGGCGCATCTTGGATACGGAGCGCCCAACACTGAAGTTGTCCAGCTGGAGGACCAGAAGCGCAGCCGGATCCTCGATTACGCAAAGGACGAGAGACCTCTCATCCTCAACTTTGGCAGCTGCACCTGACCACCGTTTATGGCGCGCCTGAAGGCGTTCCAAGGAGTTGTGCAGCAATACGCAGACATAGCAGACTCTGTAGTTGTGTACATAGAGGAAGCGCACCCCTCCGACGGGTGGGTGAGCTCCGACGCACCCTACCAAATTCCCAAACACCGGTGTCTGGAAGACAGGTTAAACGCCGCGCAGCTGATGCGCCTGGAGGTGCCCGGGTGCCTGGTTGTCGTCGACAGCATGGGGAACTCTTCCAACGCGGCGTACGGAGCGTATTTCGACAGACTTTATATACTCCAAGACGGGAAAATAGTTTACCAGGGAGGCAGAGGACCCGAGGGATATCGCATCTCAGAGCTTAGAGACTGGCTCGATCAATACAGACAAAGGCTGGGGAAATCCAACAATGTAGTTATTAATGTGTAGAATAGTTTGATCAATTAGAGCTGCTATGGAAAACAATAATGCTGCGGTTTTTTTTTCAGTATTACAACTCCAGTTAAATCTTTTTTTTTTTTTTTTTACATCAGGAATGCGCTATTAGTGGTTTGTGTTTGTTTATTTATTTCGTATGGGTGCATCAAGTGACAGTTGTAGTTATTTGGCAAATGTAGGCTATAGGTCACTTTATTTCATTTGACATCTAAGTGGGTTCCCAACCTGTTATGATTCATCCGTATGTCGTCAAAAAGGTTTGTTTGTTAGGTAGTTTTTTTTATTTGTTTGTTTGTTTGTTTGTAACAAGAGTATATCTCCGTGTCAACATTTTGTTATTCCTCCCATCTTGGTATGAATGCGTTTAAGGAAACAATCAGGAGACTTTGGCATCATCATGCTCGTCAGTATTGTTGTGAAGTTCGGTTTTGAAACGGAGTCAAACCAGAGAACCGATACTGATGTTCTCATACTGGAGATCATGGTGTACATGCTGTCTTCTACCCAGGCTACAATGTTTTGTAAATATTGCTCACCTCTATTTTTCATATAATAAAGTGCTTTCTTTTACGTCTATTTTGTATTCTTTTAGATAAAAGTAGCCCACTTCGCATGTGATGTGCTTTTATAACGTTGAGGTTAATGGAGGTGACTAGCTTTTTAATGCGCTAAACTAATATTACTTATTTATCTGAATGCATTTGGTCACTTTAATACAAAACGCACGTTATCGGTCCGATTAACCAAGGAACAGATCTGGAGAATCAGACTGGTGATGGATTTCACTCCAACTATCACCTCTGATGTGCCAATAAACAAAGCGCTTTGGAGAGTAGGGTATAGTCTATAAAATCACTTTTATTGGACAGCCAGTCGTGTGATGATAAAATCTTCTCTCGTCTCGTCTTGTTCTCTTCGAATCACAGTAAAACTCTGGAACATCTAACTATAGGATGAGGTGAAGTAAAGTGGAGGGATCAAGTGCCAGACGAGCAAGTGGAGGAGTCAGAGATTATACAACACTTGAAAGCAAATACTCCCCTTCTCAACCTAAACACACACACAACAATACACTTCTGCTTTAAACAAGTGTCCTGGCTACCTTAAATCTATAAGCTGACGTAGGTTGCCCTAAATACTGTCGGTGAGTTATTTCAACTTACTTCTAAACTGTTCAAATGTACTATTTTCTTGTTTTGGCAGCTCTCCTAATTGTTAATATGCACATGCCACCGACTACATTTGAGACCAATAAAATAAACTCAAAAAGTCCCTTTGATGAGACCACACGTGCCTCTTTGAATAAAGTTGCATTTCACCAATTAATTAAACCCTTTAGTCCTTATATTGGGTACATTAGCTCTTCGACACAGGAAGACTAAAATATTAAAGAAATTAAGATACAATGGAGCAATGCCTCAGAAAAAAAACGATCTCAGAAACTCAGATAGGACTACTGACATAGTAACTTGCATTTGGAGCAAAATCTGATGAGATCGGCCCAGAACTGCTTTCTAGAGTCCATCTTTATAAAGACCATTATAATAGGGAAACTTTGGACTGGAGCCAATAATACCTACAGCAAACGTAGCAATTGGTACTTGGGGGAAAAAAAATCAATGTACAAACTATGACATAATGGGCTTTATGAAAGCAAAATCTAATAAAGATATATTGCTACTCATAGTTGTTAAACTTGGAAATGTTGCCTCAAAACATTGTCTATACATGGCTTTTAAAGCAGCAGATATACTACCCTACTCTTGCTGTTTTGCCAGCCCTTTTAAACTTCTAAACATGTTTTTCCCTTTGTTGCTTTGTTGCCCTGTTCACCAGACGACTGTATACGATTTCAAAAGCTTTATCTGGAGAATCATTTGAATAACCCCATCATGCCTAATCTGGTTTATGCAAAACCTCTTTAAGCAAACGTCAGGTTTCCTATGACCATACAGGTATATCTTGTAAGTAGCACTTCAAATGTAAGGGTCATCTCTAATAAATTCCTGATATAGTTCATCCAATCCTGTTATTTCCTTTTAGTTTTATTTTGGTGGCACAACAACTGCAACCAAGGCAAATTTAAACAATGTTAAATTTATTTCAAACTCAGTTTTAATCGTACAGTGTTGTATGAGTGAGAGGCAGAGTGCCTCTTTTCTTCCCATTCGATAACCAGTGACAAATGTTACGTAAACAAGGATGAACCAATGAGTCAAATCATCCAGTCGTCTACTGGTGCTCATTGTCTGAGAATGCACTCAGGTCTGAAGCTTTTTCTTATAATGATAATTCAGTGTTTGAAGCAAATGTTTGTAGTATATTTGACCAACATAATATCAATGTCTTTGTTATATTTAAGTAGAGTGGGGAGTCTATCGCCCTTTTCTTTGAGACCGAGGGCAGGGGGAGGGGGGCTGAGTCTTGAGTCCCAGGTCAGCAGTAGTGCATGTGGTCCCATGCAGGTGGGACTAACTACTCTGGCCACTTCATTGCTTTGGTCCACGTTTGACCTTGACCAAAGGAGTCTCTGTAAAGATTTTGTTACGGTGTTGCTACGTTTTTTTTCCACATAAAACCGCCACCTTTGGGAGGTTAAATTGGCAATCTCGAAGATCTCAGAAGATTTTCATTGAAATAAATGTCTGTTAAGTCATTATGTATCGCGGTATGAGGTAACACAATGGTGATTGAGCCTATGGCCCATGATGAAAGCCCTTGCATTTACAGTATTATGAGTATTAAGAACCGGGTGTCTGTGACAACTTCCCCACCATTCAAATTAGCGTTAGTGATGCCTTTTCCCTTTGAAGTGAGGTCCAATTACCTACCTGCAATTACCGCTTTTCGCCATAGGTGCCGCCAAAGACAACGAAACGGAGCTCTTCGAGATTGCCACTTTAAGGTTCAAGCAAAAAAAAAAAAGTTAGTGCTGTTTTCATTTTTCTTGTGCAAAGGTGGGACAAAAATTCAATGCCATCAAAGAGGGTGTTGAAAGGACATAAATATCTGACTGTAGGGGTTTTGTAGAGTGACCTCTCTTCAAAGCTCATCTGGACCATATCTTGCACACACATGGACACACACACACACACACACACACACACACACACAGATGTGCACACATACCGGCGACAGCACACACAGGGGTACCTGTTTAGATGAAGTATTACATTTACTGTAGCCACGTACACCTCTGAAAAGAAAAACACTAGCGGAATGCTTTGAATCCGGCGTTTTGCCACGGGCAATTCTGCATGGATGTTAAATTTCATCTGTCAGTTGAGAGGTAGTAGAAGCTTAGGGTTTTAGGGTCACCGACTCGGGGGGGAGATTTAACTTTTGCTGTTCTGTTTTGTTTTATGA
>OMKK01084311.1:0-16461 GCA_900302305.1 Polymixia japonica
TTAGAGGTGTTAAGGACCAGGTTGTTGTCCCTGCACCACTCAGCAAGATGTTCCACCTCACGCCTGTAGGCCGTCTCCTCATTGTCTGAAATCAGCCCAACTATTGTGGTGTCGTCTGCGAATTTAATTATGGTGTTTGAGGTGTGGATGGGGGTGCAGTCATGGGTGAATAGTGTGAAGAGCATGGGGCTCAGCACACAGCCCTGTGGGGTTCCTGTGTTTAGGATGAGGGTAGAGGAGATGTGGTTGCCAATTCTGACTTGCTGTGGTCGGTTCATGAGGAAGTCCATGACCCACGAGCACAGCGAGGAACCGAGGCCCAGGTTGTCTAGCTTGCTGACCAGTTTGTGGGGGATGATAGTGTTAAATGCAGAGCTGAAGTCCACAGATAGCATCCTCACATAACTGTTTGGTTCCTCTAAGTGTTTCAGAGCAGTGTGGAGGGCTGTTGTGATGGCATCCTCTGTGGAGCGGTTTGCCCAGTAGGCAAACTGGTGCTTGTCCAGGTCAGGTGGGATGATGGTCCTGATGTGTGAGAGCACGAGTTTCTCAAAGCACTTCATGACTATAGGTGTTAGCGCCACTGGGCGATTCAGACACTTCACAGCTGATTTTTTGGGCACTGGGATGATGGTGGAGGACTTGAGGCATGTTGGAACAGCAGCTTGTTGTAATGAGAGATTGAATATTTTAGTAAACACCTCTGTAAACTGATGGGCACATGCTTTCAGTACCCGGTCCATCTGGGCCTGCCGCCTTGCTTTCATTGACTTTCTCCAGGGTGGTCCTCACCTGATGGTGCTGTAGAACCAGTGTTGTCTCTCCAGCAGGTGGGTTGAGTGGAGCAGACCCCCCTCTCTGAGTGTCAAAGCGGGCAAAGAACTGGTTCAGGACATCAGGCAGTTCGATGTCATCATTAGGCAGCAGATTGGTGGTTTTATAGTCAGTCGGTGCCTTGATGCCGTTCCACATGCTGCGTGGGTTGTTGTTGTTAAATTGTTCCTCAATGCGCTGTTTGTATCTGCGCTTTGCATCCCTGATGCCTCTGCTGAGTTTCCCCCGTGCTTCACTGTAGGCTTGCTTGTCACCGTGCTTGTCACCTGATGATGTTGTGCTGCCCTCGATATACGAGCTATAACTCCAAAGTCAGCTAAACACCTTCTATCATCAAGACTCTGAAGACAGTCATCCGTTTGTCCACAGGTTTATTAACTAAGAGGGTAAAACTGAGAAAGAACAAGGAACATAATCAAACTATGCTTGCTGTAAATATTACAAATAGATTTGTAAATATACTTTCACAATATGAATTGAACTGCCTGTTTTAACTCCCACACATGAGCTTATATATTAAATTATTAAGGTGACATATAATCATCTTATTGTAACATATTTTTAATTACTATGTCTATTCATTTAACTATGAACACCTAATGACTGTAGGAATACGCTTTGAATTAAACCAACCTTGGTAGAGGTCTTATATCAAAGTTCACAAAACACAACATCTTCATAGAAATAATGTACTACATTTGTAAATAAGCATTAAACATTATTGTACATACTGACAATGCTACCAAAGGCATAAGATGTGAGCAGATGTTGCTGAGTTAAACAGGTGAACTAAAAAAAGAAGCTCTCCATGTTCAAACACTTACTTCCTGATAACCACTAGGAGCTGCTGAAACATATACTTAAATCTTAGCGTTAATACAACTGTAACAGAACAGATGTACTGTTCTTTATGAATACAATAAATATTGGGAGCTAAATTGTGGGAGTTGTGTGAAATAAAAAAAAGGTGAAGATTAATAGTTATATTGTCACAATGATATAACCTTTACCTCCTGCCCAATAAAGAACATACATGATTTGTAGAAAATTATTTTCTCAAGTGCTGTAAAATGTGACAAAGTTTGATGGTGTAGAGGAGGGAACCCCTGTATGTTCTACAATTATAGAACCTGCATTTAACTGAGAAATTCTTATTGGTTTAATCATGTCATAGTATTATTGCCATTGTTTCTGTTCTTCTGTTCTAATGAATGGACCTGTATTTACATTTTAGGCATTTAATTGGTTCAGTGACTTACGCTCAAATTCTTAGATCACAAACAAATAATGGTTAGGAGTGCAAAGGCCAAACTGATTGATGCATCAAAATATTATGTTGACCCACAAATTAACATATGCAAAGAGCTATGTAAGGAGATAAGAGCTTAGGAGGAAAGGTAGAGAAGATCTTCTTTTCACATGGGTTTTTGGGTTACAACAAAGGAATGACTACTGTTCTGATCGGTGCAGAGCTGTACTTTCTGGGAGACGGGTCCACATTGAGCAATAATTAGCTACACAACTAATTTTAAAACATCTTTATTAACTGAAATACATTCTCAAGTGTTATAAGGCACATTTTCACATCTGCACAGATGTCATTAGTGACTCCAAATTATGGTTGTCAATAACTTAATTAAGAGTGTAGCACTTGGATTGTAGATGAAGAAATACATGGTATCATACCCTGTGGTGTGTTTGTGTCTACTTCAAAAATACATTCATACACATTCTGAAAGTACATTCAATCAGAATGTAATTCTGGGTTGCATTTATTTCGAACAAGGCAGGATTGCTGGCATGTTTGTTTGAATACTTTTTGAAACATATTTCATATATACATTCAACAGATATAGGTTGAAGTACTGTGATGAGAGAGTGGTAAATGCTTGTGAAAAGGCTCATGCTGCATGACTTTAAATGGTTAGAATTGCATTGCTCAGCAATACAGTCATACTATAAAAAATGCTTTTGACCATTTAACCAATTAAATACAACTTTGGTCAAACTTGGCAATCTGTGCACTGAAGTCCTTTGGTAAACATGACACTGCAACGTTTTTTAAAAACAGCACCGAAGCCATCATGAATCCTTCTGCTGTTGTAAAATGAGGGTGATAGAATGCATGTGTTTTCTTTCTTCATCCATCAAAAGGCACCAAGAAGCAACTGCTTCTCTGTTCATTTGGATTGTTTTACAGCTTGATTCCTTCTTGCAGCAAAACTGCACTTTGGTGGAGGCTTTGTTTAAGACAAATGGCAGGTAGCTCAAACATTCAAAGGGGAAGGAAAGAGACGAGGTATGGGATGAGAAAGGCCAGCAGTTGGCCAAGAGAGGGACGGTTGTGAGATGTTGGGGGTAATCCTTTGGGTGTAGCCACTCTCAGTTTGTAAAACCCCAGTCATTATTGAAGTAAATGTCTTTAAAGACCTCTGGAGTTTACTCAATAGCACCAGGCCTGGTGGCCACATAGACAAAAACCACAATGAGCAGCACCACTACAGCCAGCGTGGGCAGCACTACGGTGGCCACCTGTTGCCTTGCCTCCTGCATGGCTTGCTTGCGCTCCTTCTTGTCCTTTGACGTTTCTTTCTTGGGTTTGCCTTTCAGTTGCCTCATGGTTTCTACCTCACTGGGTGGGCACGGGACGGCACCAGCTGATTTAAGCTTATGGTCTAGTTTGCTGTTCCTCTACTCCGCTCAGTGACACCTGTGACAGTGAAAGAATTAAAAAGGACTGACGTTTCAGCTTTGAGGAAATGGACATCATGACATTTGCATCAAACTTAAAATAAATTTTGTCTTGATGTTGCAAGAGCAAGATGCTTAATAGATACATATGGCCAAACCTTGTTATTACATTTGATGGAATAAACCCTGTGGGAAATCAGGAAATCCTCCACTATCTCTTAATGAAGACAAATACAAATGAACTGCCCTAATGTATTGAAACAACATTTAAGCCATGTTAAAATGGGCTAAGCTAATGTTTAAGATGTACCCATCTAGAGCCATTATATCTATTGCTTCTGACACTACTTGTAATCAATGAGTTATTTTTGTCAGATTGTCCCTTGTGGAAAATATTGCTTTATCTAAATTAGATATATTGATCTAATTTTATTGACTATTGCTAAAACAACAACTTTTACAGAATACACATTCAAAAGTAGAAGGCGGATCCTATCTGACAGAGGTTATTTATTTTGGTAAGCAGAGTAAATTTTATTTTTTAATGATTGGACCTTTAATTTTAGCATACAATGAAAACAATTTAGGTAACATTACCATCAATGCAAATAATGGTTAGGATTTGTGTTTGCTAGCTTTTAGTTTTGCATGTAGGCCTATAATTTTGCTCGTAGTAAAGCAGTGTTAATTTTGACACCTATTTTGAATTTAGTTTTAGTCTTTAGCTAAAATACATGAATTTTAGTTACATTTTAGTCCTACATTTGTTTTCAATTTTATGTTACATTTTGCACATCATTGCACTTTGAGCTACAATTCTTGTATGAAAGGTGCTATACAAATAAATTTTATTATTATTATTATTATTATCATTCCAGTTAAGCATTTTTGTCATCAAAAAGCACTTTGTCAACGTAAAATTTTGTCATATTTTTGCCACATTTAACACTGTGGTGAAGTGAGCCGTCATGCTACCTGGCTAGTCGTCATTGTACCAAATACCAAAGCAGGTTGGACAAGCGCACGTTGCGATTTGCATGTTATTAAATAACGTGCCATTACCTAAGCAAACTAAGTAAACTTTAGCTAGTTTAAATAAACTGTTAATTCTCATAGGAACTCAATTTAGAATGTTTGCCATTATGGAGAGACTAATCCTAAAGGCTACAGTTAACTGTGGATAATTATATTATCCACATATCCACAATATACACATCCCAAATTAATAAGCATATCTTTAGACAATAACCGGCCACAAATAAGCTATTATATATACACTATGGTAAAATTCAATGAAAACATTTTACTTAACTGACAAACTGATATATATGGCATTGACTTTAAATGAGATTTGTCAGCTGTGCGTGTTGTGAACGAAAAGTAGTTTATTCTGTGATGCAAATGCTGGTTTACGTGCATTGATAACTAACGCTACTCAACATCGCACAATCTTATAAAAAAACAATTACATGAAGATATATCGACGGTGTTTGTCAACAGCCTACAAGCTTAATGTACCTGAGGCCTGTTCTATAAAGCAAGATTAACAAATAAAACAGGCTAACTAGTCAGTTAGTTAGACTAATTTCCAATGCATTATGTTCCATAAAGCAAGTTCAGCATAGTTTAAGGTCAGTTACTATGGCAACTTACGCTTGGAAACTAACCTGCTCCAGGGCAGGCTAACTGTCAGACTTAAGGCTGTTATATACTTAGTTATATACATATACTTAGGAAAGACTGTACATATGTACATTCCTGAATATTTGTATTATATTTTTACAACAAAAAAAGGTGTGCAGATAGTGAGAGGGTGTTTTAGCAGACCGTCAAAACTCGCTGGCTTTCCCCAGATCCAACTATTATCTGTATGGAAGTTATAGATTCTCAGCTTCTTCAGCCTTATCACAAATACACTGAAGTCATGTCCTTACTGTACAACTAACAGTATGCATTGCTTTGTGTTTCTTCACTACAGGCACACATATGAATTCCATCAGCGATGTGGAGAATTTTGCTGTCAATAAAAAGTCATATCAATTTGTGCCTTAATGATGTGGCAGCGCGTATTAACGTACATTTACACGATCAGCATTTTAACCAACATTCCTCTCTGGCTTTAGCAGCAGCAATAGTGTTGCTTTCTGCAGTAACAATAGTTTTAAATTCTTCAAAACTTTTCATTATAATAATCTGTTCCTCTTGCGTAAAATAAGCAGTTCTGGAATTGTCCGTGTTTGCGATTGGTTATCTGTTGCAGACTCCATCCCTTCTACGGGAACGTGCTCTTAGCTGAATTGAGAAAACCTGGGTTAACAGTGCAAGTTGATAACCACCTTTGTGATACCGCTTAGTCTATGTTAGGTTTTGTGGAGCCGGCTATCGCAAAGAAAGCCTGAGTATGTCAAGCTCGCTTCATGGTATACCCCTCAGGTTACAGAGGAGATGTTGCGCACCTCCTCAAGAAATTGAAAGTGCGTAGTTTGCGACTGGAAGATCACACATTCCGTAGACACAACGATTGGTTGACTGGTGAAGTGAGGCGGGATTTCTGCCAAATGTCACTCGTATAGTTCACTTCCTGTTGCGAATTTTAAACAAGTATCTTTCTTACGCATAAGTAGCCATTATCTCTCGGATACGGGAACTGTTTTATTAATACAGTAGCCTATATAATATGAATCATTTAGGCTCATGATACAGAATATGCCATCACTGTGAAACAATAAAACATGTTAGAACAAAGATTTTGGTCAAGAATATGCAAGTAGATGTAGTTACTTCTTGCACTAGGTGGCATGGATTGTGATTTTCTTTGAAACTGTTGGACTAGATTGTGCCCAAGATGTAATTATCAATGTTATTATATTATTATGTTGTTATATTGTTATTATATTTGAATTTAGTTGCTACGTACACATTCAACTGATCAGCAATTTCTTGCCAGGCTTTCCCTCTCACTTTGTTTATGGCAGCCGTATTATTTTTGTCATTATTATATGTTTTAATTTGTCATATAGGCCTATATCCAGTAATAAGCACTTCTCGGTGGTCATGGACAACCAATCCATGTTCGGTCTGTCGGGCTGTTTAAGAATAGCGTGCACTCGCAATTATATCAACTGCTTTTGCCTGTCCCATTACCCACACTTGTGGTCTTGTGTACTTACGTGTGTCTCAATTCTTAACATGCAAACACGCAGTCCACTTAACCCACACTCAATGCACCCTTAATCTAATACCGCTTCGGAGCTGTATTCAGAGCTAAGTGCATCCCACAAGTTATCACGTTCATGACGTTCAAGTGAAGGCGCCAAGATGTTAAGAAGGAAAACTTTCCGATGTAAGTCATTCTTGTTGTAGATGAAACATACATCTTAATACATCGTAACAGAACTTACAACACGTTTGAATGATTATTAGCATGCACGACTGGATGACATCATCCACCCAGAGTGTCCCAAATGTGTTCTGCTTGCAGGTAATGGTCCCATACTGGGGCACTGTTGATGTTTAACAGAAATATGTCATTCAAGTGGGTACTTAGCAAAGTACAAAGACAGCACATGTGGGTAATGGGAAAGGCCCCCTGAACCTGTCTTGGATTAGTCTGGTCTAGTTAGTTAGTTAATTAGTCTGGAACACCCCCTGGTGGGCTACTCCTGGTTCATGGGGCAGCCAGCAACAAAGATGTTAGAGTTTAATATCAAGATGGCTTACACACCGTTCAGCCTACGGAAACCCAAAGGCCGAAACAAATCTGGTGGAGCGTATGGTGGCAAATCATCTCACAATTAAAGTCTAAAATTAAAATGTTAATTAATATTCATGTTAGTCATTTAGCAGGGTAACCATGTTGATTTCTGGGACATCTGCTAAACCAAAGTGTTTTTATTTTTTACTAATTTAAAGACATGTCTAGGTCTCATACCGCTATAGGTAGCTTGATAAGACCTCGAACGTTGCGCTGTTTGGTTAAATCAAATAAACCTCTCGCAGAAAAAAAGGATATTGGACCGAATGTAAGACAGTCGCATTGATTCCCAGTCAAACAAGAAGAGATCTAGTATCTAGTATCTAGTATCCAGTATATAGTATCTAGTATCCAGTATCTGGTATCTAGTATCTAGTATATAGTATCTAGTATCCAGTATATAGTATCTAGTATATAGTATCCAGTATATAGTATCTAGTATCCAGTATCCAGTATATAGTATCTAGTATCCAGTATCCAGTATATAGTATCTAGTATATAGTATCCAGTATCTATTATCTAGTAGTATATAGTATCTAGTAGTATATAGTATCTAGTATATAGTATCTAGTATCCAGTATCTAGTATCTAGTATCCAGTATCTAGTATCTATCTAGTATCTAGTAGTATATAGTATCTAGTATCCAGTATCTAGTATCCAGTATCTAGTAGTATATAGTATCTAGTAGTTTAATGGGATGTTAAGAGAAGACGGAAGTAACGCGCAGTGGAGCCTCTCGTGTTGCCACGGTAACGTTACAGTTTCACGTCCATTTGAAACAGCAGCGAAGCGAAGCGACGCTAACGACGTTTAATCTGCGCAGAAAGGGACAAGTCATCGTCTCTGTCGGCGACTGGCTAACGATAAACGAGTTGGCTAAACGAGACGTAACGTCAGCGCAGTAAAGTCAACAGCAGAATGTAACGTAACGTAACGTTAAGATAAGTTAGCCGGTATTCGGTAGCGTCAGCTACGCAGATTTACTAGCCGATTACGTCAGTTTGCTAACGTTAAGCTTGTTAACTACACTGCAGCAGCGTTTCTCATTATCCACTTTAACACTAGTTAACATTAAGATGTGTTGTTAAAGATGAAGGTTTAACGTCTGTCACAGTTAACATGTCAAATCAACTACCATTCTGACCGGTAACGCTACTCTTCACTCAGGTACGATGCTAACTAAGGTTAGCTAACGTCAACGTTACCTGCCTCGGAACAAAACACTGCTGAAGATTAACTCCTGTCACAAACTTTGACGAGTCCGCTGGTATTTAGATATCCACGTTTAAACGTTTTGACTGAGTATTACCGACCTTTCTCTCTGTTCTGGTGTCTATATTGTTTGCATGTTTGTTCTTAAGATCCCAACCTTGTGCTGCGGTTCCGTCCCGTGTTGCCTGTTTTGAATTCTACGTGGCAATGGAGTGTGTGTGTGTGTGTGTGTGTGTGTGTGTGTGTGTGTATGGGCCCGCTGCTTCATATCGACTCAACAGCGCCATCCGCAGGTTAGGAACGAAATGACACTTGCGTGGACTGGAAAGACTGCAGTTAAATCAATGGCTCCGGGTCTTATTTTGTCTAGTCGTAGTATGGCAATTTTTGTAATTAATAATTTCATTCTGTATGCACATTTAACTCAGAATATGACGTTTGATGTTGTATAATAATAATAATAATAATGTTTCAGTCAGTTTTATATAGCGCTTTTATAGTACACAAAGACACTTTATGATGGTAATTATTAATAACTAATAAAATTATTATTAATAATAACTACTATTTATATTAATGTTATATTTTAATAATGAATATTCGTTATTAATACCTAATAATTATTTTCTAAGTGCAATTACTAAGCACTTTACAAAGAATTAAAAACGATATATTTGACAGCAATGACAACATGATCGGACATATAAAAGCAAATCAAGAGGCAAAAAGCATAAGGCAATTAATAAATTGCAAATAAGAACACAGTTTTTAGTAAAATGTTTGAGTTATCAAGGTCACCCCTTTTGTCAATTTCTATTGATAATGTGCATGCTTCAGTCAGAATGATTTTTTTTTAATGGTTGATCATCTTTATCTAAAGTCTTTACTGACTGTGTACATGTCTTTACTGTTTTCACATCACTTCTTGATTTGTTAGGCAAGATGAGGGTGGGCTTGTAAAAATATTGCAAAATTATTAATAGGTCAAATAATATTTTTGTATCAGTGGCAGTCTCCATAGTGCCTATGCAGCTCAAAACCTGTGATCAGTTGCTATGACAAAGGGAGGAGAAGAAGCCAGGGCTGTCCTAGTTGAGACAACAATTCATTTTGAATGGCTTTTTTCATCCCTCATTCCCTTGCCCTTATAAAGAAGAGTTTAAGACCCTACTTGATGCTATATCAAACATTGTCACTAGAGGGCTCACTTCAAAATAGGAATGCCAAGCACTGCTGACTCTAGCTCACACTTTAGACTTCACTCTGATTTACGATACGATACAACTTTATTGTCAGCTTACACTGAAATTTGTGAAATTTGTTTGAATAAAAGAATATATAAACACCTCTACCCTTTCTCACTCTACTCTTCATTTTCCACTTCTTCCCCCTCTTCCTCCCCCACCTCAGTCTCTGTTAGCAATATACATACGCAGTCCCTTTCCCTAGGCATTACTCTAGGCCAGGGGTTGGGAATCTTTTCACCTCTAAGAGACATTTTTTCCTTTCTATCAGATATATTGTTTGAAAGAGCCACAGCAAAGTTAACACTTGGATGAATTTAAATATTTGCATTTTTATGCATTAACTACTGTACTGAAAGACACTGGAGTTATGACACCATTTATTTTCTTAAAGGAAGCTCAGTTTGGATGAAGCAATATGTCTGTTGTAGATACGACACAAGGTCGTCATAGCTAGCAGCTGCTTGAAAATTGAAAATTAGCCATTTGATGAACAGGCATGTGCACGGACTTCTAAAGGGCCAGATGCTCAAATACTACCCCTAATTGACATTGACTAATATCATTACCCTATACATGAGAGCAGGCATATGTTACTTCTCTGTTGTCAGAACTACCACCCCTCCTTTTGGGTGAAAACAAGCACTGTAAAAGTGCTGGTGCCAAACTGGAAAAACTAGTGGTACGATGCCTAAAATCTGCGGTGTCATATTTTGCATGTCAAACAATAAAAAAAAAACCCAGTTTACGATTTTCTTTACTTCCCTAAAGACCAAAGGACAGTAAAAGAAGAGATCTGTGGCTTCAGACCATCCACAGAGGGGATGAAAATGGTAAACTGTGGGATCCAGCCAGTCAATACATGTACATATGTGGCAAACACTTCATCACAGGTTAGTTAATGATGTTAAAATCAACAGTTATAATGTTAAAAGTCAAAGTAGTGAATGTTGTTAGTGTTAGGTAGTAGTGACACCTCCGGCCATTGGGTGGGGTCATTTGTCCATTTTGATGGAGGCAGACTGAAAGGACAGTCATCAACCCCTATTTCTTTAATGTTTTCTATATAAAAACTAAAGAAGTCAAATTAGAGGGGCTGCTTTCACCCAAAAAGGGGCGGGGCATGACACAAGGGCAAAGTACCCGGATGTGCTGTTCTCATCTATCACCTGACATTTTAGTTTTATAGCCTAATGACAACAGCAATTTAATTTGGTCTAATAACAATAATCATAATAATAACAATAGCAGCAGCAACAATAATGATATTTATTTATTTGGTCCAGAGGGGCATCTCGGACAAGAAGGGCAAAGGGGCAGCAGCTTGGGCCACTGTAACTAACCTCTCTGCACATGCATGCTGATGAACTTGACTGGAAATTATGTGGGTCATCCAAATAAAATCCAGCTTTCCCCCATACCTACCTATGGGTTAGTGGTTCTCTCCAGCACGTCTCTGCACAGAAGTTGCAGTGATGGCTGCGTAGAGAACAAAAGCTAAGCTGTTGGCTCTTTTTCCTTTTCTCCTTCAACTTCATAGTTTGTTGAAATTTAATTCCACCAGATCTTAACCCTTTCACACATAGTGGTCACTACAGTGGTTAGCTTTTCAAAAGCCGTTTTCTTGTATATGTATGGGTTTTGATGGTATAGTTGTACATCAGCCACCACAGTGGACGCTAGTGCATCATCCCAGACATTGCCACCCTCTGACCAGACGTTGTTCCTCAAAACCAATATGGCCGATGGAAAGCCAAAAATGCTGAGCAGCTCACCCATATCTTGCCAATCCTTCTATATTGCAGTATAGAAGGAAAATAATTGCAGGAAAATAATTCACAATAATATTCACAGCTATATGAAAGCAGTGGGCTACACTCACTAGGCTTTCGTTCAGACTCAAAGTTCAAGCCAGAATGCAGTTTTGACAAATGCTGTATCGGCGGGGGGACAAGCGACATCAGCCTTGTGATTGGTTAGGGGTAAAGTTGACCCAAGTTTAGCGCCACCTAACTTCAATCCAAACACGAGGGGAACGGGAGATCAGTATATGTGCATATCATAAAGTAATTATTTACATACTTTGTATATGCATATTGTATGTCCACAAGACCCACATTAACCTAATTAGAAAGCAATCATGCATATGTTCCCTGGGGCTTTAACTGTCCAGGTTAGCAAACTGAAATGTCCATGTCATATTTTGTTTAAGCATTGCAACAAATTAAGTTTTATACTTGAATAGATTAAAACATTAGCATCAATGATTTACAGTGGTGGAAAACTTTTGTCAAATCAGTTGTGCACTAGTCAATTTTGAGTTCATTCATTCATCATACCCATTGTGCTACACAGGACCACAAATGCATATAGTGTAGAAATGTGTCAACAGACTGAAGCAGGGGACCACAATATTTTGCCTTCAGGTTATGCTGAGCAGAATGTATCATAACCATGTTATTTACAAAACGTATGGGTTACTCAATGCTTACTGTCTCTACACTGCTGGTTGCTTACTTTGACTAAAAAATGTCTGTATTTTTTCTGAGGCATATTTGAGTTAGTCGCCTAGTAACAGTGAGACAACATGCTTGTGTACACATGAATAACGTACTGACACAAAGTTAGTAGCTACGTGGTTAGCTGAAAAATAACAAATAATACAATATGTAACATTAGCTAAGATTGTTTGACATTGTCGTAGAAAATATATGCAGATTCTCTCGAGGGTTGTTGTAGGTAGACTTTATTACATATCAGATAATCAAGCCGAGTCAGGCTCTGTGTTTTATCCCCAAAGCTGCAGTGTGATTATACCTATTATGGTAAGCTGTTTACTTCCTTGACTATTGGCCACTAGTATGTTGGCCAAAGTACATCTTCTATAACGTGCTGATCAAGTGATGTCTTCTTTCCAGCTAACGTTAGCTAGTTATAACTAGCTCTCAAAGACGTTCTCTGTTATGCTCAATGATGTTAAGATTGTTTATTTACTACTCGAACTATAACAAACACCATGTCAACCATGTCAGTCAAACTATGACAAATACCTAACTTTAGGTGCAATATGAGAGCGCTAGCTGACTGCTGTGGAGACATGTGGTGGCTGCTGCTGTCAAAGAACATGCTATCTTTGATGCTTTGGTGAACGCGGAAGGCAATCCAGCGTTAAGCTGATCAAATAAGGCTAGTGGTTTGTTTGTAAGGCTGAGGATTTTGAGTTACCTTTGTGGAGTGGATAAAATGACATAACATGACTGATTGATTTCAAATTTGGCTATGAAGCCAAGGCATGGCGAGTACCATACCTTGTACCAAAGCAACGTCCCACACACCCCCACACAGTGGCTCAATGTAGTGCCAATATTTTCTTCAGACTGCTAATAAAACCAAAGTTGGTCAAACAACGTATTACAACTATAGTGGTTCCCACATCGTGGAACATCATGTTGTTTTCAGCTTTCAGTAATAGACTTATGCTTCCTTATATGATGTTAATACTGCTCAACATAAAATGAGATATAATTTGTAGTCTTTACTACTGCCACATCCAATTGTATTTTTGTAACCATTTCATTTGTAACTTGAAACTTGATTCCAAACTGCCCACTCGGCACCTATTGCACACGTGACCATCCTGGAAAGGGATCCTAACCAAGGTAATTATGGGTTTGCAAAGCCCTTTTCAGACTGTAATGTGATTAAGGACTATATAAATAAACTTGACGTGACTTTCTCAAGTACTGGACACTGAGATGAAGTTTGATAGCTTACAAGTACAGGACTAAAGTGTCTCACCTGAACTGACTGCTCTGTATTTGCCTCTTGGCCTCAAAGCACTGTGGTGATAGTAACTTGTTGTGACTTGTTCATCATGTTGTCTGCTAATATTTTAATGGTTTTTCTCACTATTATCTGGTGTTATATTAGCTCATCTGAGAGTCACTGATGAGATGAGATAGAACTTTATTTATCCCCTCTGGAAAGTTCCGTATACAGTAGATCTCCTTGCACAGTTGCAGCCATTCTGAAGCCTTGGAAAGTAATGAGCTCCCAGGGTTAGGAGGTGACAACATGCAGGCAGTGGTAATGAGCTCCCAGTACTTGCAGGTGTGAACACTCAGATAGGGGAGTGAGATCTGCAATGGCGCAATGGGACACTAGAACAGAAACCCCACTAAAACAACATTCACACCTCTAATTGGTGTTTGTGTTGCATCAGACAAAGCAAACTTCATACGTTGAAACTTCAAGCTGTCTGATATTGAAAATGGTTATCACTGTGGTAAAACAATACAAAATGTAATTAGATTATGACTTTTTGATCAATGAGTTATCGTTTTAAAAGGCTGCTTTAGTGGGGACGTGACTGCAAGTAGGCCTACAATAATCACTACTGTTTCACTATCCAAGGATCATGCTCAGAATTCCTATGTATGTAATCAACATTACATCTCTTACATGAGCAAAGAGAAATTTTACACATTACTGTATTGACAGAAAGGACCACTAGATAATTTGAATACCTCATCTGTGATCACTCTTGACCATATAGACATCATGAGTACTTGTCCAAGGTCTAATGTGGAATGATAACAGCTCTCTATAAGATCCTCCTGAAATACCAAAGGGGGTTTAGAGCAGTAGATTAAAGAAATGTCTTGCTAAGCCAACACTTTGACATATTGCCATCAAAAACTGAAGATGGTTTGGTGCTGTTATGTGTAATTTAAAAACTTTGAAACACTGCTGCCCCATTCTGTCAATCAAAGGTTGTACTGATGGGCCTACTTCTAATGATCAGCCATGTTTTCCTGGATCTTGGTTGTTCTAACTTTTTTTTTACCTTCCATGATACACTAGTTTGGATTTGCAGCCAAAACTTAATTTCCATCTATGGGTTCTTATGACATGAATCCGGCCCTTCAAATGGTCATTAAATCAAAGACCCTACTCATATGCTTTAAGCTGTTTTAAATACAAATTCTGATCTGACACTGATTTGTCGCTTACATTTATAAGCTTTTTTTTTAGTTGTTGAAAAAGGTAAGAGCATTACTGAGCAACTTTACCTGCCCAGATGTTCCAGGTGTAGCGGGAACTCGAATATCTGCCCTGATCAAAAAGATGTGCAACCACCTTTTTATTTTCCACTAAGCATTTCCCTTGTATTAATTTAAATGTGTCTTTAACTATTTCCCATACTCTGTCCCGATTTCTTTACATTATTCATATGTGGCTGTACTGTGTCCTTTTTAACTCTGGTCACAATATGAGCCTCACCACCTTTAGATCAAACATAACAGTATAACTCATAGCAATGCTACCAACATTTATTTCTGTGATTCTGATCTAGTGATTGATAACAAAAGTTTCCAATAACATTTTAATTGTGCCCATACTCCTTTTTCATTTTCAATAGTCAAGCTATCATGACAACATACAAACCGCTTAAAAGAACAGTTTAATGTAAAATTTAGTCAACTTCAAAATGGCACAGCAGTGGTTGCAGTCAACCATCTACTGGGACTGATGTCCAATCTTAATCCCCCAGGCTGTTATTGCATCTGGCTACAGGGCCAGAAGAGATGTCTACCTGTCAATATGAGTTTAATGACCAGTCAGAAGGTTGGTTGACTGTTACACCTGTGACCATGTTAAATATATAAAGCATTCTTCTGGTAGCCAAAGGACATCTGTCCAGCAGTCTGTGTGAGGTAAGTCTGCTTTGCTAGTAGATGCTGATCTGAGCTATTTTAAGTAATTGTTTGTGCAATTAACTGTTGTTGGATGTGCTTTTGGATAGCTAGTTAATGTTCATAAGTTAAGTAGTGCATTGAGGACTGCTTTTATTATTGCTGTATTATTACACTGGAGGGTGAAAAGGTTTTTGCCTTGGACTGTGACCATTTACATGTGAATAGGTAGTAAGTAGGCTAATTATAGCTGAATGACATCTTTAATGACATGCATCAATACATTTTATGAGCTTAATGTACCTCCCCCAAATTTTAATTGCGTCTGTCTGACCTTTTTTTTCCAGATAATGGAAACTGTGAAATAACATCTATATCTATTCAACAGGAAAAAATAGAAAATATATTTATGGGTGACATTCTTTTACTAAACACATAGAAAGAATGTGCAATTTATTCTCCTGCTGTACCAAAAATGTACCACACTCTATCACCAAGGTACAGTAAATGCCAAAGTGTGACTTTTATCAACCATTCCACCCCTACTAGCAAACAAGCAGAGAGCCGTAATGACCTAGCCTACCCATAGGTTGAATTTGAAACAGCTGAAGCTATTCTTTAGCATGCCATTATTTGGGAATTATTTCCATCTTAAGTATGGGTTTTACTATGACTACGTTTTTTTTTGAATGAAGATTTTTTTAACTAGCAAGCTATCAAGCTGCATACAAGAAATTATGGATTGTATTTCATTGCTGAATGGGTTTGGAGCAGTAGCGATTCTAGAGTTTTTTGATGGGTGGCCCAAGTAGAGCACTGATTCAATCATGGGTGACGCCTTACATTTTGTTTTTGTGTTTCATGATGTTAAGCTTTGCTAAGTAATGTTGATAGATATAATGTTATATGACATTGTAACTATGATGCTGATTAATTTACGATACTGATTAATTGATGTTATGCAATGCAAATATGCACCAAGATCGATTCCTGGCTGACTGCCTTTAATCTAAGCAACTGCTGAGATTA
>OMKK01084320.1:0-10217 GCA_900302305.1 Polymixia japonica
TTCAGTGACGGGCATCTGAAATACCTGGTTTGTCTGAAGCGCTTCTCACGATGCCCCAGATCCATCATCGCGGGGGCCATTGAGGCTTCACCGTGCGCATCCATTAACTGTATCTATGGCGGGAAGCTCACAAAGGGGCCGGCTTGGAGAGGGTCACTGGTGCGTGGGCCCCACGCCATCATAAATCTGGTGCAGTCCAGAACCGAACCTCCCCTGCGCTCGACTAATGGCGCTCTAATCGCTCGTACCACTTCGTGGGTGGGATGGGGTAGGGGAACGGAGGGGAGCGGGGACAAGGGTGTGTATTACTCATTTGTTTCCAAAGCCCTGAGACCAATGAAGCCGAACTAATCACCCGGCTTTTTTGTCTTTTCCACAAAAGTGTTTCAGAAGAGCACAAATTGGCCGACCATTTTAGAGCTACTTCTATTGTCAAGATATTGATATTAATCACTGCCTTTATCCCTGCTTCAGCACAGTGATAATATCCATATGAATAAAATATAGACTGTGCATAAGGGATGGTCAGGGCAATTCTCCTGCAAGCTTTAAGGATGGATCTCATTGTTCCTCATTATTGAAGTGGGTCAGTGCCTCCTCACCTCTCTGCTTAGCTGTAGAGAGACATAAGTTTAGAAACCGTCCAGAGACCTGCAATATTAATGCCCCCATAAAGCAGGTAAGATATTCTCTGCACTGAATTCCAGCCGTAACAATAGGTTAATATTTATGTTGCTGTGCTTAAAGCCTAGTCGGTAATTGCTATGATTGTATTCTCTATGATTGTAGACTTTTTTACATTATAGCAACACTGTTTACAACATGCATGATTATTAAACCTTAAAGGAAGACTCATTAAGAACCACTGAAGACATAACCGTATGTGGTGCTTTGCACACAAGACATACCCTCATACTGTCTTTACAATGTGTATTATACCATGGCCTGGGTGAACTTGATTCTGATTGGCTAGAGTGGGTGTTGATTAACTTTCGATAACCGGAATGAATTAATGTGCAATCAAGCTTTCTATTGAATCAAGTCAAGTTTATTTGTCTAGTCCTTAATCACATTGCAGTCTCAAAGGGCTCTATAAGCCCAGTTAACATGAATTAAACAACACCCCCTGACCTTGACCCTCGATTGGACATGAAAAACTCCCAGAAAACCTTAGTTAGGAAAAATGGAAGAAACCTTGGGAAGGCATACACAAGAGGGATCCCCTCCCAGGATGGTCAGGTGTGCAATAGGTGCCGAGTGGGCAATTTATAATTAAGTGGACTAATGGGGCAGCAGTTAAAGAATAAGGAAGTGAGGATCTTCAGCCGGGCCGACAACAGTCTCCAGGACGTCAGCGCATCCAAGCCAGTACAGTCCCACTCATCGCCCCCACAATCATCATGACAGCCATGAAACACAGGCTTTACCTCCCTAGGGAGGAAGAGAAGGAAACCCACTCCGAGGCGCAGTAGATACAGTCATTCATCCGAGCACAAAAGGAAGTCATGGTACACGGCGTTAGACATTATAAGAGAATACAATGTAAAAAAGCAACGGCTGAAGAGGACGAATGCGGGGTGAAGCCCCCAGCTGCTGCAGGAAGAGGGGAGAGGTCGAGGGGGATCACGGAAGGAGGCGTTGAGGGGGGTGGGAGACGTGGAAGGGGTCAGTTGACGGGATACACGGACGGGACACAGCTAGCTCTAGTAAGAGACTGTCACTTCCGGGTTAGAGAAAATGGGTTTGACTGTGTAAAAGAATTAGCGAGTGCTAACAAGGGGGACTAGCCTCACTTACACTGCACTTGTCAAAGCAGAGAGCAGATACTGCTGGCTCCTCCTGGCAGTTTCCTTAGAATGCCAATGGCCAACTCAGCAGTCCAGACAATTTCAACATGTCAAACTGTACTACACTGGACATTAGTCAATGCTGTTGTTTACTGTAGCAAGCACACACTCCTAACCGCATACCCCATAGATTGTCATTCCCGGGTTAGCTAAACTTCTCTTTAAGTGCTGTAGCTTAAATTTAGGAATGTAATTTACTCTGTAGAACAAATATCTTAGTTACAACAATATCAGCAGTTTGGTGTTTATTGATGCAGTATTTATTCAGTTTGGGGTAAGCACAAAGTACTTACGATAGGAGACATGCCTGCATGGCACCAGTCAAATAACAAGTGATGACCAAGGAGGACATTCACTGGCATCATCAGTGAAGAAATGGGATGTCAGGATGCCTTAGAAATGAGCTAATTACTGATCCAGGATCATGAAAACAATAGCTTAAAATATTAGGCTACTTTGTCATGTGACGTCGTGTGAAATTCATGGATGCAGTTGATAAATCTGTCCAGGGAAAAAAATGGACAAACAAAAAAGCAGTTTTGTGTTTATACGTGTGGTATTCATTCAGTTTGGGAAATCCCATGAAGCCTAGAAAGTATGATCTTAAGTTGGCTAGCTGACTCTTCTCCATTGCTAGGTATTCATTCTACTCGCTGGAGTAGTAAAGTAACGTTTTCATTGCATAGAACTCTATTGATGTGACTGATTGTGTTCCAGGCATTAGTCAGACCCACAGACGTTTCCAGAGAAGTAGAGATGGTGTAAAAATATGAATGAAAAAACCTTATTTTTAATCTTCGTAGTGTCTATGGTATAAACGTGATAATGACGAAGTGTGTGTGGTTATTGAAAAATAATTTACAATCTCTAAAATAATATATAATATTCCTATAGGATTTCTTATAGTATTCCTACAATAATCAAGAAATCCTCTCGGTATATAGTGTAGGAAATACTGTAGATCTACAGGGTCTAATCTAAATTGATTTCCTATGGGACTACTGCTATGTTATTACTAAAACAAACGTCTAGTATTATCACTAAAAATACTAGCAGCAACCTCAAACCTCAAATTGATCCAGGGTCACTGTGACTCATCACTGAAGAATATTTTTAATTAGCTTTAAGAAGACAACAAGGTAATTATTACGTATATGTTTATGATTTAATTAAATAAAAAAACACAAATTATGGTTTTCGATAGCGTTGCCACATTGTTGAGCTTCATACGGATCACAGCAGTTATGTCCTTGGTTTGCCTGCTCTAACACGACAAAGTCTGTAGGGGAAAAGGAACGCAAAATCAATGGGGATAATATTTTCACCAATTCACCGATCAGTCATTTCAACCATCATTTAGTAGCATATCTTGACTGGTAATTTGTGATCAATTGAGCCCATCAGACTATAAATATTACCGCTCATTTAGCTAATTTATGAAAAAAACTTCATCCTAAATTTCAGTACATTCTTGTACCCCATTTATCAAAATTAAGGCCATAGCATGTGAACACACACACACACACACATACACACACACACACACAAACTTGGCATGTGGTTTAAATACAACAAATGCTAAACATATCGGCCTTTGCAAAAACCAGAGCCATATACTTTACAGAGTCCATGTCACGTATATATAGGACAAGCTAAAGTTGTCTTACTCTGTGAAGTTAATGGTTAGAATTTAGTTGTTTCCATGATAGGTGTTTATAATACACCACAGGTAACGTCAAATTTGATACACTGCTATATACAGTGTTTATACGTTTTAATATTTTGACATAAAAATAAATGTAATCTGGTTAGTTTGAGTTCATATTCACACATACAGTATGTACTTATTCTGAAACTACATGCAATAGCCATCGTCACATATTGTGGCAAGTTTGACATTGTTTAGCAAGCCATGGCAAGTTAGCTTGTCAGATAGCAGGTAAGCTGTGTTTTTTGCGTCATGTGGACAATATAACATTCAGTGTCATGTCGTTTTACCAGACATATTGACGAGCATACTAGCTAATGTCGGTGTCAACTGTATGACATTGTCCAGTTGTTATTACTAAGGTTCGCTAGCTCTCTATAGACTTGGTTTTTAAGTGCAAAGAACAATATGTGAGATTTCTTTTCCTGAAGCATTTCAGCCTTACAATGGTGGTCAATGGGGCATCGGACAAAAAGCCTAAAAGCATGAAAATGTGCTCCAAATAATCGCAGAGCTGCTCCAAATGCGTTGCTGAAGACAAATACACATAGTTAGACTTTTCTTTTGCCAGATTTGCTAAGAGAGGCTCAGGTACAGACTGAAGACATGCAGAGGCAGGCTGAGGAATACATTGCATCTATAGGAATACTAGAGGTGAATACTACAGTACTATAGAAATATTATTGGGTATTATAAAATTCCTATAAGATACTATAGAAATGCTATAGTATTCCATAGGAATCCACAATATGATCAACAATTATTCTCTGTGATATGTCAATATCACACCCTACACTATTCATTGCCACAGGTATGGTAATACAGATTCACACAGGAACAACATGGTAAACAAAGAATATCATTTAAATAAATTCATAATAAACGTGTGATATATTGCGATGTTCTTGGCTCCAGTCCAGCTCATCCAGCTTGTAAACTGTGGTGTCTCTCTTTCTCTCTCTCTCTCTCTCTCTCTAACAAATATCTTAGTTTGAAAAAATGAAAAGAAGGCTTTTTATTTTTTTTATATCACCAAACGCTGGCGCTTTTGCATCAAGGTCACAAATTGTTGACTGTTGGCTCTTTGAATGCCGAGCACTGTCTCTGCCACATTGCAATGCCAGTCCAGGTGCCCAACTAATACGCCTGCAGGACCCTGAAAATGTCCAGATCACCACCTCTCTAGAAATCTAAATGAAACTTCTCTGGTTGTGCTAAACAGTGTACGTGCGGTTTTCTTTGACACGCAGTATCTCACCTCCGCAAATAATTTTCACATGTTCCCCTGAAGAATATATCCCTCGCTTCCTCCGTCCTTTCTTCTGCGGCCTCGTAGGCAGCTCGCTCAGAAAGGCGTGGAGGCTGTGGGTGTCCTCTCGCATAAGAGGAGCTCCTGTTGGTTTCCCCAACTGCATTCTACCCACACACTTCCAATGGTTCCCCTCCCCTCAACCAATTGGCCTCTGCAAATCCTGGCAGCCATTACAGAGGCTGAAACACAAAGAGATGCATCCACCTCACCGCCGTCCCTGGATGCTTGGAGACGCAGAGTTTGGAATTGACATGAGCAGAGCCAAAAAGAGAAGGATGCGTTTGCACAGAGACCCCCAGGCCTCTATCCTCCATATGGCTGATAAAACCACAGAGGAAACTCAAGTCAAGTGCTCAGGCGACAATAGTTCTTTCCTGCAAAAAAAACTGCAGGGCTACAGATGGAATGTTGGCAGTCATACCTAATTAGTCAATTTTTTCACATCAATAATACCATTAAGATAATGAAAAATGTCTATAGCTTGATGTACGGTATGATTTCCACTTTACAGTATTCAGTATTCTCGCACAGTAGAGGGGAAGTGAAGTGCTTTTAAGAAGTTAAGGGTCTTTTAGTCATAAAGCACAAATCAATGCAATCTAAGGTCAATTTAATAAAACACAAAACTTGATGAGTCTCTTTCTTTCTGCACTCACCCTCTTAATAAACAATGTAAGTGACCTGCAGTAGGAAGTGTGTACCTCCAACTGTTTCTTTGTTAGCTGACTTTACAACATTTCTTACCCCTCAGCCTGCATACCAGGCCCTTGATCGCATACTTGATCGCCTATTTCTAATTTGTAATACATTTTGCTATAAAAAATAATATTATGATATATAATAAATTATTATGATTCATTTACTACATTTTATTTTCAATAATAGTAAGTGTTTACATTTTTTACGATACCATTATAGCAATTATAAAACCATTATAACAAAAGCATTTTTAAATGGACCTTTGGGTTCACTGGGTTATATTATTTTCTTCATGTCACAGGTTTAACAAATTGTTTTCACTAATATACTGCAACATTTTATCATCAGTGAAGCATATGGACAAACCACTGAGAATCGCAGAAGACATTCTCTTGAGGTAATTCCTAATGTGTAAACATGAATGTTCTCCTTGATAAGGGTATGTTCAATCG
The DNA here is from genome assembly GCA_900302305.1 of Polymixia japonica. NCBI lineage: Eukaryota > Metazoa > Chordata > Actinopteri > Polymixiiformes > Polymixiidae > Polymixia > Polymixia japonica. The sequence goes on from OMKK01084320.1 coordinate 6,019, forward strand.
CCCAGAAATTATGATAGATGGCCAATGATCCGCCCCAGTGTTGTTCACCACTCCCCCAAACGTGCTTATCAGCTGTTGGGATTTCTATTCTGCTAATATTTTGGGTTCCTCTTCTCTGTCTGCCAGAACAAACAGCCAAAACACCGCAAAACATATCCAGCCTTGCCAACTGATCAACAGGATTTGTTAGCAATGGCTAATATTAGCTTTCACTAATTATGTATCATATTGTTAGGCTTAGTCATACGTACATTTTAACGTTTTCTTTTAACCCCCCCTTCAGAGAATTTTATTGCGTTCAGTTGATAACATCTATTTTGTTGTATTTGCCAATCTTAGAAGTGAGGATTCTGTCAAGAGAGATAATTCAATGGCTTACATGTGTTTTTCTCCTTTCATTTATTTAATGCAATAAATACACACTATACTGTATATATATACAGTATGTTGTTGCCTTTGCCTACAGAAAACACACACACATGAAAAGCTGCAATATCCTCCCAGGGGCAAAAAAAACCCCCAAACTAATTAACTGTCTTTGAACTTTGCTGTTTCATTGCAACTGAACGCATCGTACTCCCAGACCCTAAACGGGCAAGTTTCAGTAAACTATTTCAACTTAAATGTTTAGCAATCATGAACTCCTGCTACAGTCCACATCCATGGTTTCTCAACAGGATTTGATGCGACTCTCTCCTTCTTTCGACATGCTCATTAGTAAACAATTTGGGTAACCTGCTGCTGATAGCTACGCGTGATGGTATGTCAGAATGTTCTGCATCTCAAAATGACACCAGCACCGCCGTAATGATCCACAATAGACACAGAAACATGGATTATGGAATATGGACTCATTGCTAAAATCCACTGCAGTAAGATGAAAATTAACCAGCCATATTTCATAGGAAGCAGAGATGGAGACTGGGAGCAGGTAAGAGGTAAAACAGGTGACGGAATAAGACAAGCCTTGCCTCTCTCGTTATAAGCTGTGATTGATCACCGTGCCATGCCGTTAATGGTGCTGGAGCTTGTGTCAAAAAAATCAGGATAACAAGACCATGCCACCGCCATCTTGTGCTGTGCTGTTTCCTAGATTATCATACTTCTACGCTAACAGGACTACGAAAAAATTCTCATCGTTATAGATGATTGTTTCAAATCATTTCCCATGAATCTCAGTGTTGTAAATTACAAATTCTTGAATTTTATAACGGAGAATGATGTTGAAGGAATACATCTGAAAGATACTAAATAAATGTGCGAAATACATGTGCATTTAAAAAAAAAGAAAAGAAAACATAGTTTCATAACTAGTCAGTTTTAACTGAAGAGTCAATCCTCACCTCTAATATACTATTTTCTTCTTCTGCATGGCAGTGATTTAATGGACAGTGCGTATTAATGACATCTTTATGTGTCCTGATTAAGGCACTAATGGGCAGTAATAGATCTCAAGCTGTGGTCTGTTATATCAAATTAATTATTGATCCTGGTTTCGTGCGTGATTGATGTCTCGGTTGTTATTGATGTATTTTTATTGAGCTCGTAAAGAACCTCTGAAACCAAAATGTATAAGGGAGTAGAGCTCCACTCGTAGATCAACACATGTAGGCATTTTCAACTGCAATGGTATTCTGATCCGTGCTTCAAATGAATAAAATCAGAGCTAAAGAGTAAGGGTAGAGTTAAGAGTATATTTAAATTTACAATGATAGTTGATTCCCAAATTACTCACTAGTAAGTAAAGATGCATGATATGCACTGTATTCATTGAGGGCATCATTCCTGCCAGATCTTGCATTTAAACAAAGGAGTTTACTGTGATTGTTGCAACCGCAGTTATCTTACCTCACAAGGAATCACAGATGAAACATTTGTGAGGTTACACAGCTCGTGAGGTGAATAGTTATCAGGCTTGAATCTGAAACTGAATTTTAAGTATTTATTATGACAAACACACTGCATTTCCAGGTATAGAACACATGCTACAGATTCACAAATAGCTCTGTGTCCATTTAACCTCAAGTGCATGCACTTATGGGGCATGGATGCCATTATGACCATATATACATTTTCGCAGGCACTTATTTGTCCTTTTGAATTCTCTCCATTGATACTGTCAGCTCTATTGGGGCTCACTTGTTATTTCCCGCTAAGTTCCTTTTACCAAGGAAGTAAATTCTGACATTTTCTTGAAGTGATACACAGACATTTTGATAGTCTAACGTGTTAGCATCATGGCTGGAGTTGAGCAGAGGCAGCTAGCCTAGCTTCCCAAACTCTAGAAATACACTTTCCAGCAACTGCAACGGTTGACTTATTGCATTTTGCATCCCTGGAATTCACTACATTTAAGAAATTCGATTACAAAAATGAGCTCTCCACACTCCAAGCACTTACTCTTGGAAATATTTTGTCTTAACAGAACTATGACTTGAAAGGCTGTGCATAGCTAATGTGGCTATCAGGACTAATATTTGTTAAGAATATCCCTTAATAATAGTATGGCTTTAGTACCCCAGAATTGACCATCTGTATACACATTTATTTTTTTAATTTGCAGTCAAATATTGTATTTTGCCTTTCAGTACTGAGTTTTGAGGCATGACTCCCATATCATGTACGCACAAAAGGTCCTAAAAGATATTTTGAAATAACCAACAGGCAAACAAGTTTTGTTTGGTGCCAATAATTTCCGTTCCAGTGCAATCTCTACAGTGTATGATAGAAACACGCAAATGAACCAAGAACGTTAGGTTACCAGTAAACTGGAGCTTCCGAATAACCCCTGAGTAAAATCTGTGTTAATTTTGGACTTGAAAAGGACACGGTTTGTAAAACTTTCTGACACAGAGCATAGACGTTTGCAATGAGCCACACTACTTTTGGAGCTGTTCCCCACTTAGAATTGAGGGTAAAGGGTCAAACCAAGAGAAGAAGGCATTTGAAAAAAAGGATGGCCTGAAGAGATATTAGTCAGCCGAGGGTGAAAACTCATTTAACATCATCCAGTCACCATGGAAATCTGTTTCACACCTTTCGAGGGTAGCCAGGGCAACGTCATATCAGCATGAAATACCAGTTTGAGCCATTTATTATACCAGGGAATTTTTTGTGAATTTAATTCAAGGTCTGAGAAGGATAATAGCATATGTATCTCCACTGTGTTTATTGGTACTCAGCCAATCACAGTGGATGCGTTTGACAACTACATTTTATTTAAGAGCTAACTAAAGAAATAGAGCAGCGTATTCATCATGTAAATCAACTTTAATTAATTAAAAAAAACAAAACCATAAAGTTTGCCCTGCGGGGACAGCCTTTTATACAAGTCAAACAAATAACATAATGACTAAAACACACTTTAATCAATATGTTTTTTTTATTATAATCTTCATTAATGGGTGAATGAAAAGTGGTGTCCTCGGGACCGTGGTCGTGAGTTTTGTCCCTGTGTGGCTACTGGGTTTGTCACTCTGCTCCCAGCTCTTCGTATGAATAGGAGACTACAATAGAACCAGTAGACAGGAAAGACGACCCAGTGGCCTCTTTGCCTCCATGTAGACAATAATACAACCGTCCCATTGTACAATCTGCAGCACATTGATCTGGAGCTGTCTAGCCTTCAGTGCATTTATTAGCCACCGAGCATGAAGTCTCACACTATACAGCGGGCTTTTTTTATTTTTCATTGGGAGAAATGGTCCAGTCATTGTGTGGATATATCCGAATATGAAGCCTTAATGACATGAGGGCGATGGAACAAAGTGTTTACCAGTTTTAATGGGCATACAAATTCAAACGCACGCCAGGGAGACTAACATTTCCTCCTTTTTCCTATTACGTTATTGTCAGATTCAAACAATTGGTTTATGTCACAGCAAAATAAGACACGGGAGTGTAGATTTATATAGAGTAGATATTTCTCATTTCCTATTTGCTCCATGCAGTTTCTTTGTGTAATTTTCAGGCTACCATGAAGAAAGGGAATAGTGCACGTCTGTGTGAGAGAGCGAGTGAGAGAGAGAGAGAGGGGGAGAGGGGGGGGAGAGAGAGAGAGAGAGAGAGAGAGAGAGAGAGGGAGAATGAGAGAGAGGGAGAGAGGGGGGTAGAGAGAGAGAGAGAGAGAGAGAGAGAGAGATAAAGGATGATTTACTATCTTCTCTGACATCCATTAGCTAGCATCTATCCCATATTTT
>OMKK01084323.1:0-12733 GCA_900302305.1 Polymixia japonica
CATAAGCATTTATACTCCGGCTCACGTCTCTCGAATCGCTCACAGGGTCGCCATGGTAACAGTCGCCATGGATACAATACAAGCTAACTAGCAGGTAGCCATGTAATTTAGCATAACGTTAGCTAGTTATATGATGTTAGTTAACGTAGCGCCAACGTTGTAATGTACCTGTTTCGGAGGCTTATCCATTTGTCCTTCACCAATTTTACATTTGGCTGTCCATCCATGCCAGAAACAGCGATGTTCTGGGCGGGAACCGGAAATACTGTCAACCAATCAGAGCTATGAGACGTGAGCCGTGAGCTGTGAGCCGCTCAAAACGGCTCATGGCTATGAGACGCGTCTTATTGCTGTGAGCCAACCCCAAATGACATCATATGAGACGTGAGACGTCATCTGGCGTCTCATGTCTCAGAGACATGAGACGTGAGACGTGAAGTATAAATTAGGCTTAACACTTACTGTACCCTCTATCTCTCTCTCTCTCTCTCTCTCTCTCTCTCTCTCTCTCTCTCGCTCGCTCGCTCAGGGTGAACCAGGTTCCCCTGGCCAGAGAGGGTCTCCGGGGGAGAGGGGCAGACCGGGACCTCCGGGAGGTGGAGGCTACCACTCCAAGGACGCACAGCCCATGATTGGCCCAGCCGGACCCAGAGGAGAGAGGGGCAACCCGGGCTCACCCGGCACCGCTGGCACCTCTGGACCGCCAGGGCCACCTGGAAACGATGTGAGGCACCGTTACACCTAAACCGCAGCAGCCTGACTTTTTTTCAATTTAGATCACATACAAATCACGTAGTTGTGACCTTGTTGTGAGTAGAAGTAATGATTTACGATGTCCAGAAGCAATCACTAGCTCCATCTGCATGTTTAAATAATGAATTTCCTCATTATCTACCTTGATTAACATTTTTTCCACTCTCTGCCTTCATAGGCTGTGGTCAATTATGACGAAATCAAGGGCTTCATTCGCCAGCAGGTCATGAAGATCTTTGACGGTGAGGACTCGTTGCTGTGTGAATGCCACAGCTTCCACACTAAAGCAAGACGTGTTATTCGTATGTGTGTTCCATGTGTAATTCCCCATTGGGACACCACTTTTTGTGTTACTGTGTGCCCTTTGTGTATACATACCCTCTCCAGAGAGAATGGCCTACTACATGTCCCGCATGCAGATGCCAGTAGAGATGGTGTCATCCCCTGGTAGACCTGGGCCCCCAGGGAAGGATGGAGTTGCGGGTAGGCCGGGCTCCCCAGGCGCGCCTGGTGTCCCGGGACAGATCGGCAGAGAGGGCCGGCCAGGAGGCCAAGGCCCCCCCGGTGAGCCATATCTTCCAATATAAGAGATAACAGTTATCTTACATGATTCCTCTTTAGAGCAACATGACAGTAGTTGGGTTAGATAGAGATGGAAACGCATTTGTTGAATAATTAATGACGTAAGAACAACAAATTCCAACAATTTCCATGTCCCATGTCCATGTCCCATACGTTCAGGTAACCTATTTAATCCCTCCAAGTGATGGAATCACACCTGATCACACCAGTTTGCTTAAAATTCATTTGGATTGGATTAGATGAAAACATAACTACTGACATTGGTGGGTGTCGCTATCCGTCACTGAGTTGACGAGTGGTTTAAATGTGTGATTCCGTGTCTGCAGGACCACGAGGACCCCAGGGAGAGAAAGGAGACAAGGGAATTGGAGAGATGGGAGATTCAGGACCCCCAGGAGCACCAGGTAACACCTGCGCCGGTGGTCTGTGGACGAGTGAAAGTGATCACTATGTGGTTGTTGCTGATACAGTGGTTGTCATCGCAGAAGTCCCGCTACTTGTATCTATACTGCATTAGTACTACAAGGACTACTGTTGAAAAAGGTTACTCTTGGAAGTCAATATGTAGTTGGAAGTGGGATTTGTATTATGGCTACATAAGATAACAGATGAGATGAGATGAACTTTATATATCCCTGTCGGGGAAGGTAACTGGCTGCAGCAGGCAGTGTAGGATACAGCAAAACTACTTACGACTGTCTCCTTTCTTCCACCAGGTGTCCCAGGACCTCCAGGCTACGGTAAAATGGGACCCCCGGGACCTGTCGGCCAGCAGGGCGTTCCTGGAGTCTCAGGCCCTCCCGGACAGCCTGGTTCAAAGGGGAATGACGGTCGGTGTAATCCCGGAGACTGTGTGAGCCATCAAGTGGAGTACAGCCCCAAAGGCCCACCTATGAAGGGCCCCTGGTAGAGCGATGAAGGTATGGAGGAGAGGGTTAGAGGGGAATGAAGCAGAGAGACTGAGTAGAAGACCAAAACCAACGACCGCAACCGCATGACCAGCAAATTCTCAAGTCAGTCCACGAGATCAAATACCGGAGCAGTAACAGCGTTCAGAATTGAATAGTATAGATCTACCATCCGTATGCGTCTGCTATTTCCTGAAACAAAAAAATCTCCAAATCAAGGGACCGAGGCCTACACAGAAACACCGGCAGCATATTTTTTTATTGTATTGGCTTATTTTCCTATGAACCCCAAATCATTGCCATATGACATGTTCTTATTTTGGTCTCACCAGCTATTATTCTGAGCATTCACAGGTCACTGTTTGGTTTTTTTTACACGTTTTGTACATTTTTCAACAACACAGAAACGGTTCCAACAGACACTCTGTTGTGTTTTCTGCTATATTTTGTTCGTCTGCCTCTGTTTTCTCATTTTCTGTCTGAAGTCGTAGCAAGAGATTGCACATTATTGTAGCACTTTTCTTCCACCGCTCATATCTTTATTCTGCTTCACACTAAATGACAGTTTGAGTGCGTCCATGCATTTGTAATATTCTGACTCTCTGCTGAGGTGTAATACATATTTTGGATATGATTTGTAAGAAAATATGCCTTGGAAAAATTTTTGTGAAAACCGATTGAATGACATTGAAAATCTGTATGCGTGCCCTCTTTCATAGAAGGCATGTTTTGTACATATTTATATTTATATATGGTGGCTTTTTATACTTTTTTTAATGATTTGGAAAAGGCATACGCATGGCTTGCCACTTTGTTATGGTCAATGGTTATATAGCAATAAAATTGTTAAAGGGAGATTTTTCTATGGTCTATAAGCTTTCAAAGTGGAAAAATGTTTTTCAGTAAAAGACAAATTATTTATGAGAGATAATTGGTTTTGTGTGCAAGAGCATATTGGTTTTTGTAATTATGTCGCTGAAAATCATTATCAAGTGTCATTTTTACTCCGATTTCCATTGTAAATGCAGCGATTTTAAACCATTCCATCTCATTTTGTATTCCAAAGTATCTGTTCCAGCCATCTGTCTGCATCACCAGGCACTTGTTTAACAAAATATAAGCTTGAATTGAATCCATTCACCACTTGTACTGTAATGCAACACACGCTGCACGGCCCACTAAGGCTTTACAATCCCCATTTTAGGAAGAAAGAACGTCATCAAAATCCTTGGAAGCCATCAGAAACGTAGTCGTGTTTATATGATACGTTATACATGAGTTTACATGTTTTGCCATTTGATCATTTTCTTTCTGGATTTATTTTGAGTCTTAAAGCTTTACCATCTGTTATTATCTCTGTAGTCTCACTAGCACTAAAGGACCTCTGGTGTACAACTAGTACTCTCATTCTGGTTTTAACAAGGGAAACGTCGTTGTAGGAAACATCAAAATAGCAATACTGTTGTCCATCCACTCTTTAACCTGTGTATATGTTGCTGTCTTACTGTCTAACCCGTCTTGCTCCAAGATATGTTGTTTTATAAAACATTTTAAGAAAAAAAAAAAAAGATACATTTTGAAAGCAGAATTATGGCTGTTTTTCTTGTGTGTGTGTGTGTTTTGTTTGTACAATTATTTATTATCGCAATACAGTGGCAACTCTTGGCCTGTGTGGTGAAAGAATTTTTGACAAAAGCTGAGCATCTGCAGCTTTGGGAGATTTTATTGCACGCTGGAAAAAGATAATGGAACTAATACTGCCAAAGATCCAGGCTTGCAGAAATGAAATGATAGGGAGTCAAAGGAGATGATCTTAGTTTAAGAGATTCTTTTTTCCATTCCCCACATGATACAGAAGAACATTGGATTTTACAAAAGGTTCCTCTTTATTGGTTTGGGTTGACCTGAACAACCAGGAAAAAAAAAATGAAAGAAAAAAAAAACTCTTTCTTTACAGATGATTCATATAAAGAACAATAAATAGCTTCTGTTAATGAAAATAATCAGTCATTATCGCAGAAAAGGGTTGACACCCTGTGGAAAGTTGACAGTGGCATTCGAAGCACATTCTTATTGTGACCGATTGTTTTTGGAGAAAAGTTATTTCTGTAGAAACTTTTATTACTGATTGCATTCATTAACACAGGATGTTTGTTGGCGCATATCGTAACCCATTCCTTTTTCACTACATAATAATCAACACACATTTACAAAGATTTACAGCACTGCATTATGGGAGATGGGAGTGCCCATCGGGATATGCTGTTGCCAGGCAACAAGAGTAAGAGATAAAGCTAGTCGTTAGTTTCTAAAATGAGACTTGGGTAGAAAAGGGGGGGAGGCAATGTACACGAGGTAAAAACAGGGATTTCACTCAAGCTTACAGAGGAAGGGATTCAATATTACATCTTACAAAGGTAGAGTACAGTGCCGAGTGTAAATTTAGATTTCAATCATTTATTGGTCCTTTTTGTACACTGAAGTCAGGGAATAGGCAAGATATTTCAACTTTAAAGACATAGTTCAAACATAATATTGCATATATAAAACTATAGCATTTAAAGTGAACATGGTATATAAGAAAGGCACCTAACATTTTGGTTTCAGGTCCTCTAAGCCAATAGATACTACTGGTTTGATGGGTGACAATGAACTGCAACAACTATCTGTCCCTCTTTCACTGCTGGAGAAGGGGTGGGATATCTGGATATGACTGACACTGACATCATCCAATCCACTAACAGAGCTTGTGAATTCAGGTTGATGTGGGTGGCTGTGAGCTGCTGTTGCCATGGTGATGTTGGGGTTTAAGATTGGAGTATGTCCAACCAGTCAGAACTTAAGGTTGTCAGTTTTAGGTAGGGGGCAACGTCAGTCACGATAATAATGCCCCCACCCCTCGCTCCGGATGTTGTCCAACTAAGAAGAGTGGTCTCTCTCCTTCTCCCCCTCGATCTCTTTCCATTTCTCTCTCCCCTTCTCCCATGTGTCGTGAGCTCCTGATGGAGAGAAGGTTGTCTAGACGTTGGGTCCCTTGATCCTTCCGGCCTCCTGTAGTCTGGGGGAGGTGTATGCTGATGCGGCTAGACACATCGCTGCCTCACAGAACCCTGGTAGACCTTGCGGACCTGCCTTGCCGGGGCGACCGGCCTCTCCGGCTGATCCTTGAGGTCCTCTCTCGCCGGGCCTGCCATCCCGAGCCACGCCATCAATACCGGGAGGACCTGCAGAAGGAGTCGTGAATCACTTATTGATTCTGGATAGGGCCTTTTTCTCTTTCTGTGAGTACGGATGTGTATAAACATGCATGAATGATTGATTTTGAAAATGCTATCTATTTTGGGAATATACATTTTACACGATGTTACCTATCTGCCAATAGTTTAAAAACATAACATTAATGTTACATCATCTAAAATGTTGCCATTTTGTAAGTAACTGGCTTAAGATAGCCAACAGCTTTAATATATATTCGCCACTGAGTTTTACTTTGTTCAATCATTTTGTCAGAACGGGTGTCATAGTTTGGCTTAAATGGTGGGTATCTCATTCTGTAATGAAATTACCCACATATCCACACAGATTTGTGTGCGTGTGTGTGCCTGTGTGTGTTGTGTGGGTGGGTGTGAATGGGTGTTTACCACTGCATGAATTTGTGTGTACTGTTGCATTCCTATTACATTCACCAAGAGCATCTGTTAAATTGCTGGAGTTAATGAAGCTTTTCAAATGCCTTTGAGCAGGCTTCCCTGTGGCATTGCTATGGTGTTTATGAGGAGCTATTATGCCTGTTCATTTCCCTTTTCCTCAAATTGTGGGTCAGTTTAACACTTAACACTTAATTAGAATAAATCCTTATACACACTTCCCAATATGTGATGGTTTTTGAAGCCGGTCGTACCTGGAATTCCTGGAGGTCCATGTGGACCTGGGTGAGGTTTTCCAGGATCTCCTCTCTCTCCCTTTAGTCCTCTCTTTCCTGGAGAAGGCAATAGGTAGTAGGTCAATTCTATGCTCAAAACCAGCACTTTTAACTGTGCAGAGTATTGATAAAGTCATAATGTAAATCATACTTCGGACTGTGCCCTATGTTTCTACCTTTGAGTCCTGTGTTTCCAATCTGTCCGGGGCCTCCGATGATGCCGGGGATACCGCGGGCCCCGGTGAGGCCATGTGGCCCCTGAGGGCCAGGGGATCCTGGGGGTCCAGGAGGGCCGGGAGGGCCCATAACACCTGCTCCACCAAGCACAGCCCTCTTAGCACTCACTGCTACTGCTGCTAGCCTCTCTGAGAAAGAGGAAATAGCAGGCACATTATTTTACTGCAGAAAACGATGTAGATCAAATGACCTCAGATGATGACCAACTGATTGCTCAGGAGATGGAAGTAGGTTCAGGAAATGAGCTCATCTAATCTCCTGAATTGACGTCAAAGGTGGGTATTCAGGTCTAGTCGCTCACCCTGCAACATCTTCAGCACCACTTCGATAATATGCTGGTCAGATGCATCCCGTCCCTGTAGAGAGAAAGCAAGTTAAGTATCTTAAATGGACCGAACATATATCAAGCATTACTGTTGCCCGATAAACAGTACAGTCATGTTTTCACAAACTCATCAACAAATCAATCAATCAATCTATCAATCCAAATTAAATCACTATATTGTTTTTGGTTAACCTTGCATACAGTACATTCGCCATCACGTGGTTAATCATTACATCCCATAATATCATCAGGACTCACCGCTGGTCCCGTAATGCCTGGCATGCCCGGTACGCCCCTCTCTCCGTTGAGTCCCCTAGGGCCAGGGAGCCCTGCCGGCCCCTGGTCTCCTGGTTTACCAGGGTCTCCCGTGGGGCCGTTGTGGCCAATATCACCCCTCACTCCTTGCTGTGAAGACAGGGGAAGAGCAGAATGGGCGAACGGAAAGGAAGGAAGAGCAACAAAGGCAAGAAGGAAGGAACAGAAGAAGGAAGGAAGCGACATCCTGATCTTTAGAGAACGGAAGGCAGGCTACCACATAAATCTAAAAGGATAGAAAACGCATTAGATAGTCCATTAGTCCGTTAGATGTTGCTCACCTGTCCTTTAGGCCCGGGCTCACCAGACAAACCCTGTCGACGGAGAAAGAGTAGCTGTCACGTTTACATTCATTACGCCCATCTACAGTGATTCTACGGGCAACAATCGTTTACAATACTCACTCTCCAAATGAACGTCTTAGAACGTGGCATCAAAACTCTAACTTGCATCGTTGCTTTGCTGTCATGTAAATGGTTCATTTGCCATCTGGATTATTATGAGGCGCCGGGCGCGAATTCAAACACAGACTCCGATGCCTGATGACTGTTGAATTGTCTGTGTTATATCATTTTATGTCGTTGCCTAGAGACCCACATTTTTAATCCTCCTCCCAGTTTGTTCCGGTTCTTCGCATAAGAACGCGTAGATCAAAATCGTATCGATGTGTGTCGCGCTGACTTACCTTTTCACCTTTTTCGCCGGCCAGTCCCTCGACGCCAGGGTCACCCTACGGGAGAGAGACAGAGACGTTACATACAGATGGGTGGGAGAAGGGGACCGACAGAGGTATTTGCCAGCGCACATCTTAAGTGCAGGTCAAGTCTCAGAAAATCCAGTTTAAAAAGTACAGATTTTCCACTCACAAAGTCTCCCTTTGCTCCAACTTTTCCTTGGAATCCCTGGAAAGAGAGACGGGTGAGTCACGTGGGTGAAATCGATAATACAAAGTCCTGAAATAAAAAGCTAAAGATATTAATTAAAGCTGGAATTTCGCCAAGTAAGAAAGATGTAGTTTAATTTCTAAAAACAAGCGAGATGACGACGCTAGGATTATCATTTATATTGCTTGGGCTCCGTGTACGTTCTGTAACTTGCTGTGGGTTTATGTGGCATGTATTCATGGATAAACACTGCCCCCAAAAGACCAATTTGTGTTACTGAATCAATTCAAGTATGCTTTGGTAAAGATGGTAATGGACTCACACAGATACATGACCGTGCAAAGCATTGTGTTTATGTACACAGGTACAGTGCGCGCGCACACACACACACACACACACACACACACACACACACACACACACACACACACAGACACAAACCTTGTCTCCCTTGGTTCCAGTAAGGCCCTGGGCGCCTGGGACTCCGATGGGTCCTCTCTCTCCCTTGTTTCCCTGTTTTCCAAGATGGACATTGATGACAGAGATACATCATCTAGCGGCAGACAACAAGTACTATGTTTGTGAAGATGAAGGTATGCAGTGAAATGACTCACAGGCTTGCCCACTACTCCCTGTGGCCCAACTTCTCCCCTCTGGCCTCTGTCCCCCTGTAGAAGACAGGTGAAGTGAGTGTCCTTGGTTTACAGAAGCTGTTGTTAGTGTGGGTTTTCACTGTGACAATTCTGGATCCTTACCTTGAGTCCAGGGACCCCCTCCATGCCAGCCTCACCAGGAAGGCCAGGCTCGCCCTAGGAGAGAGAGAGAGAGAGAGAGAGAGAGAGAGCGAGAGAGAGAGAGAGAGAGCGAGAGTGGATTGCAGTTACATCCACAGTTATATTGATCATCCATACAATACATATCTCCAAATATGTGTATGATATCCAAGGACATCAGTTTAATGCATTAAACATGTGGGCTCTTTCATAACATATCATATATCATATCATGTAATATCATATCATATCATATCATAATATCATATCCTATCCTAATGTATGTTACCTGAGGGCCAGGGGCGCCGGCCATGCCAGCATGACCCCTAGGTCCAGGCTCCCCCTGAGGTGGAAGGAAACATGAGGAGAGACTTAAGCACTGCGAGTCAAAGAGTCAAAAAGCAATTGTCACAGCGCCACGTGACGGAAGATGAGTCGGTCGGACGCTCACCTTTCCCCCGGCTCCACCCTTTGTTCCTGGGCTTCCAGGCAATCCCTAATGACAGAAACAACATGTGGAAAATTATAAACACCGTGGATTCGTATTAGATTGCATTCTCTCACCACGGCTAGCACGAATGCGTTTGCGCTAGAGGGAGCGACCCCGGAATTATTAGCGGCAACGGAAGTACAGGTGTGAACAAACTAGGTGAAATAGGTGAAACCGCATCGCCGTAAAGCTTGCAGGCTGGACCTCGGGGTGATTGGCGCGTTTGTGTGCGCGCGTGCGTTCTGTGTGTTTTGCTACGGCACAGTAGGACATAAAGCAGGCTAAGTTATGGCGTTTAAGTTTTCAACAGTGTTAGTGTCACCACAGTGACCACATACCAAAGTGTGCTCATGCTCCATTACCCCTTAGTCGGGATAACACACACACACAAACACAAACGCAGGCACACGTTGGTTTGATTGTGATAAATTGCTTGCAGTGGGAGGGAGAGTGCTATTTCAAGGTGGTTTAAATTCTAAAACAGCTTGGGTCACGGGGTCATTGTTAACCTGGATGAGTGCCCAGAAAAGAAATACACCAAAATGTACAGGCTGCTTCCCCTGTTCTGTTCAGGCTTTGTTTTATTCTGAGACTGTTTTATGCGCAGACTGACCCCTTACGTGGTGTGGGTGACAATGAGCGTATGAGTTATTTGCAAGTGCGTATACAGAAACAGTCACCCACACACAAACACACACACACACACACACACAAACACACAAACACACACACACAGATTACTCACTGCTGCTCCCTGATGACCAGGAGGTCCAGGCATCCCAGCCTGCCCTGGGCCACCCTTGATGACAGAATGGAGAGAAAAAAAAAGTATTTCCAATTTTAGATTTTAGAGATTGCATCGACTAAATCATTATTATCATATGCCGTTGGCAACCCTTACCTTAATTCCAGGAATGCCAGGCGTGCCATCCTTTCCATCAATACCGGGCAGGCCCTATGAAAAAGCAGGCGGGTGAGTCAATGGAGTTCACTTGCCAAACTCTAGAAACAGAGAAGAAACTGTGTTCATAGTTATCATCACTCACATTCTCTCCTTTCTTGCCAACTGCCCCCTGTGGGCCCTGGATACCTCGACCACCCTGCAGAAGACAACCAAATAACCATTAATGTAGCCATAATCTATGTTGTTATCGTCATTACGTTCAAGTGTTGATACAAGCGGCAGTTTCATATTTCTCTCTCTCTCCCACTGCGTTCATGATAACCTTGAAGGACACTAACTGGGGAGAGATAACATAACTATTCTGAATTCACTTACCGTGTGTCCCTTCTCTCCTGGTTCTCCAGGTGGTCCCTGAGGTCCCTCCTCACCCTATAAATAACAGACAAAGCACTTAAGTTTTATCTCTGTCTCTGTGCCTGTTTGTTTGTGAGTAAGAAAGTGTGTGTGTGTGTGTGTGTGTGTGTGTGTGTGTGTGTGTGTGTGTGTGTGTGTGTGTGTGTGTAGCAGCACTTACTGGGGGCCCGGGAATACCCGCCGGTCCAGTGATGCCCTTGTAACCACGAGGCCCCTAAGGAAAACAAAAAGTGCCATCAATCACCGGATCAGGGAGGATGCTAAGTCACGGTAGCCTGCTATTCATTGTGATAAAGGGGTAATTAGCGCTTAACTCACTTTGCTAATGGGAGCTACACAGAGAGCCAGCTATTCTTGCCTTGGCACTAAGCCTGGGTGCTAACTTGGCTAACGTGGCTAATGTTAACAGTAAGACGGATGGCTACAACGGATCATTAACTACAGATGGAGGCACCGCGGACCCAGACAACCCCAACTCATTAGAGTAGGGGAGAGATTTGTGTTAGCATCATTTCCATATGTCCCCATTGCTGATAATGGATGGTGTTTGTATAGTAGGGGCAGTCCTAGCCGTGCCTCCTTGGCACTCATCT
This sequence comes from Polymixia japonica, assembly GCA_900302305.1. Taxonomy (NCBI): domain Eukaryota; kingdom Metazoa; phylum Chordata; class Actinopteri; order Polymixiiformes; family Polymixiidae; genus Polymixia; species Polymixia japonica. The sequence continues at coordinate 11,101 of OMKK01084323.1, forward strand.
ATCTTTTGGTCTGCTCCAAAAGAGAAAGAGTCAGAAGGAACATGTGACAAAATATGTAGCGTAGAAACGTAGTCGTACTCACCGCTTCCCCCTTAGGGCCCATCATTCCTGGGTAGCCCCTTAGACCCATTGGACCCTTGGAAGAATAAGGAAAAGAACAATGAGAGATAATAGTGACATTCTCCAGTCTATTGCTAGGTTTTGTCATTTGAAAAGATGATACTGTACCAATTTTTCAATCAAAACAACAGAACATTAGCTAACTTTCGGAACAAAATGTGGAAGCTAAAGGTTGTTCACCATACCGGAGGCCCTGGGATGCCCTGCTCCCCGGAGATGCCCACATCTCCCTTGGTGCCCTAATGGATGAAGGTACAGAGTCAGGTTGATCATTCTGGTTGCTGTGTATGGATGTTTGCAGAGTTTGATACAAGAAACCGAGAGATAATCAATTTGAATCTAGTCTTCAGTCTAGTCTGATTATACTGCAAAATATATCTTACGCTAATACAGCTCAATGCTTAGCTTGTGTATCTTTGGCATCACATAATCATCAGTGATATAAGCAGCAGAGACTAATAGGATTATTATATGAACATAATTGCCTGTGTTTCAATTTGAACGGCCAGTGGGAAGGTAAACAGCCCTCACTGGGCGCCTATAAGCGCGTGAAAAGAGAGCGAGCTACTCCAAAGAGCGTAACCTTGATCCAAATGGCTCTTCCAAAAGACTAGCCTGCCTGAAGGAGTGGCGCATTTAACGTGGTTCGTTGAGTGTTTTCTGAGTGCCTAAGCACTGCCAGAAGACTCCTAGCGTGGAAAAGATCAGAGGCTAATTCCTGGGGCTCGCTAGATACTCTCTCACAGCCCACTGTGTGCTCATTAGCTGAGGTGAGAAGGCTGTCCTAGCCCAGACTCTCTCTCATCCTTCCCTTCATATACGTGTCTCTTTACCGCCCCTTTCATCTGGCTCGCTGCGTGCTGACTGCAGGCCAGGGCCAGGCCTCACTAATCGCAGCCAGATTAGTGCCAGTCATGTGCCTCAGGGGGCTTCATTAGAGCTAATCTCTGCATGCGCTGGTCCTGACTGGTGGGTGAGTTGTGTCGGACTCAAAGTGCACAAATGAGTAACGTGCGCACGTGCGAGGGTGTCCGTACGAACGCACTGACACACACGCACAAAAAAAAAAGCTGAGATTGTAGCACTCACCAATGTTCCAATACTACCAGGGTCTCCGAGAACACCGGCACGTCCTTTGTGACCCTGGGAGAGCGCAATTAGTCAACTTTGGCATCATGACAACTTCATAATTTGACATATTTTAACTGAATGAATAGGAAAATAATGCTGAATAGGAAAATAATTACTACAGAGACTTTTTATATGCTTGTTCAGTCAAGCTGACTTAACACAGACAGAACACTACTCACCTTGACTCCCAGCAGCCCCTGGGGGCCTTTAGGTCCCGCTGGGCAGTTGCTTGGGCACTGTTATGCATAGAGATAAAGGGAGGGAATATATCTGTCATTCAAAGGGAAGAACTGTCAACATATAGACAGGGAAACGAGGATATGTTGGCTCATCTCACCTGGAAGTCTGCACTGCCCTCTTCTCCACCAAGGAACTTCCCTGG